>VZTV01119104.1:1009-42369 GCA_013400875.1 Anhinga rufa | reverse complement strand
AATTATGGTGCAATAATTCACACCTTGCTGTGTAGTCACGAGCTCTCGGCCTCTAGCCTCACGCCTAACAAGCTATTAAGCAGAAAGTATTGAACCATCTTTCATGCCTCGTCATGTTTTATTGCCACGAAAAGGTTGCGTTCGGCTTGTTCTAAAAAGTTGTAATTAAGCTGTACAAATGTTGCATAATGCTTAATAGTTTAATGAAACAAGCTTTGGTTAGGGGCTCTGTGAAAAAAAAAACAACCCACAAAAAAACCCCCAAAGCCGGTCTCTCCCTTTCATGATGCTCCCTCTGCTCCTGGTATTTAGCGTTTTCCCAGCCATTTTCGCCGTGGAAAAAGGCGGCGGGGGGCTGCCCTGGCCGGCGGCTGCCGGCGGCGGCGGGGTCCCTATCGGTAGGTGGCAGCGGAGACCTTGGAGCTGGCGCCGGGGCGGCGCGGCGGGGCCAGGCTGCCTTCGAGACCCGCTGTAAAATAACCAGCTGGAGCATGAATTTTCCCGGAGCCGCCACAGCCCTTCATACGACCTTTGCAACACCTATTAGTCATTCCCACCCCGGGACGCCGCCAGTGCTGTCTAACTGCAGCCCTGCTGTCACCGCACAGAAGTAGCATCTCTCCTCGGAGCAGCTCTGGGCCCTGTGGGTACCCAAAGCACGGGTGCACAGGAGAGATGCATACACCCTGACCCAAAGATACCCTTGCTCAGCAGAACTGGCATGGCTAAGCAGGGCGAACAAACACCTGCCAGGCAATGGAGTCGTCCTAGTGTGACACAGGGCATATTTTGGCTTCCAGAGTTGTTACTGATAGTCAAGTACAAAAAGAGAACTCCCTTCGCGCTGAGAGCACAGGACGAATGGGTCGAGACCTCAGGCAAAACCACAGCGTATCTCCTGAGCTCGCACAGAACATCCTGTTGTCTGTAAAACTGATCCTGAGCATACAGGACACACAAATCACTGGGACATAATACCCATGAAGTCCTGGGATGCTATTTCTATATGATTCTTTTTCAGAGGGGGCACACGCTTTAACATGCAAAACAACACCCCTCCTCTCCCTCCAAAAGAAAATGCTGTGATGCTCAGGCGCTCAGGAGGTATAAATCAGCAAGTTTCTGTGGGGCTGTGGTGATTCATAGTACCAGATCAGGAAGGTGCTTGAGATGAGAGCAAAAATGTCTATCACCTCATCATTTCTATATAGTACAAATATAAAAATCCATACTAGGCTGCCTAAAAGAAAACCACCACAAGATTTTATATTCTGATCAGAAAATAATTCTTTGTAGCCGTATCAGAAGCTTTAAGCTTCGAATTCAAATCAGATAACAGGTTCCACCTCACCTGTGAGCTGAAAGGAAAAATGCTTATGTGGATGAGTGTAGCTTGTGCTGGGCTGGATCCCGCACACCTCTGAATCTGTTTTATGCCCTTGGATTGCAGGGGGAGACGGTTCTCTGTGTGTCATTGCAGGTCAGACATTGCTGCCTGCTCCTAGCCAAGAGGCGCTGCGTAGCCAAATCTTAGTATGATACAGCACGTTCCTGGAAGCTTCAGAAAGGAGCAGCAGGATGTGAGTCAGTAGGCCGTGGCACAAGGCAGGATGGCGGTGGAGCCGGCAGTGGCCTGGGAGGGAGCAGGTATGCCTTTGACTCAGCCAGGCTGCCCGCCTTTCCACCTTCCTCTTCCTGCCGGGCTGCACTTGCACGTGAACTGCCTGCGCGTCCTCTCTCCTCCCTCGCCTCTCCGCCTCAGAAATGTCACCTGCCTGCTTGAAAATACAATTACCTGGACAAAGTACAAGTGATTTTCCCAAGCCAGGGTCAGGTGAGACACAAGAGTCAGCCCCGAGTACTGAGCAGCTAATTAACCACTATCTATGTCAGTGAAAATACCCCCATCCTCGGCATAGCAAGCTGAAGATGAATTGCGAAATAGCCGCTGCTGTTGCCAGACGTTTTTCTCAAGTTGCAAAAATTTCTGTCAGTCATACGCAACAAACCCCGAAAGTCGCATAGCATCGAGCTTTGCAATTCCTCCACCATCCTGGCAAGCACTTTAAAGGCAGCAACTGGCAGAAGACATGGGGTGAATGAAAGCTGGGATTAGTTTACTGGTGTCAAACTCAGAGGCAGACAAGGAGAGAGTCGGATCCTTAACTGCTTTGAAAAGCTTTTCTGAGTCTGGGATTTGTCCATCCCCACCCCCCCGCCAGTCTGATTTGGTAATCTTTCCAAAGGGAAACAGTTTTTATAGTGTGACTTTCCCTTCCTTTGAGTGTAAGACAGGAATGGTCTTGATTAGACTTGTTCATTCGGAGAGGTGTCTTGCTTAATAGAGGAAACGGACTATGAGCACAGAAATACTCCTCATAGTTTTGTGCTCAGGAGAAAGATGCCGCCTGGCTAAAAACTTCAATTCAGCCTTCCCTCCTTCCCCACTTTGTCAACGTCTCTAAAGTGCCTGCCTCTGCCTCTTTTTCCTGCTTGCTTTCTCTCATTCCCCCCTAGAACCAGAAACTTCAGTTGCAGGTGTGAGCAGCACAGGGGATGGTGATACGGTCCTGCATGAGTCTGACCTAGTCTCTCTCTGAAGCACAGCATCCGAAATGACTCAATCTCCCTCCTTCGCTCAGGACCCAGCAAATCCTCAGCCAAATGCAGCACTGTGAAAAGGTGTGTCATCTCCCGGCAGCTGAAAGAATTAGTCAGTAGCTTAAATAAGGGGGACTTTCCAAAGGACAAGTTCATCACTGGCAGCAGCAGCAGCAGCAGCAGTGGCAGCAGCCGCACAAGGCTGGTATTCTCATACCTCTCAGCACTGGAACATGAGGAGCTGGAAAATTACAGAGCAAACTGTAAAATTCCACCAGCAGCTACTTCACCCTGCAGGGTGGTTTCCCTCTGTGTGCCAGGCTGTGGAAACCACTGTCACACCGCAGGGCCACCTCCCAGCGCAACAGCTGGGAGACCTGCACGTTTCACAGAAGTGGGTGCGAGCTCTGATTTGCCCCCAGGGAAAGTTTTTCAAAGCCTTCTCATTTCCACTGGAAATTTATAGGAGATGAGCATTCACTCATCTCCGTGGCCTTGAAAAGCCCCTTTTAGATTGCTAACAGGTGACAGGACTTATTCTGGCTGAGAACGACCGTGACAGATATGTCGCATGTCTGGAGATTTTTAAGTTGGGGGTGGGGGTGGTGGGGTGGAAGAGCCACCCAAATCCCCAGCTATTCTCTGGAAGAGAGATCTTTGGCAGTGACCTCCTGCCTCAATGTTTGCTTTCATTTTAGTTCAATATTACTGTGGTTTTGTGGAGTATTGCAAAGGCTAGAGAAGTTCTAGAGGCATTTGAGCCTCTAAAAAACCTCCTGTGGGATAGGGGAATGAGGGAGTTTCTCCACACTGAGGCATCACACTCTGGAGAATAACGACGAAAAATATCAGCCTCAAGCAGAAACCTTTCAAAAAACAGTTGCTGAGTCTGTTTGTTCTAGCTGTCATGTTTAGTGTTGATGCAGAACTTCCCAAAGCATGCTAGGTGCTGCATGGACATACAGGAGGGTACCAGCCACTGAGAAGGATTGAGCATATAGTAAACAAGACCATGGAAAACCACAGTGGTGTGATTAGGTGCTGGGGTGCAGAGCACCAGTTCTACTGTTCATTCAGTACATTGCATTCAGTTTCTGTACATCATCTACCCCCAACTCATCTTCTGTATCAGCTCGTTTCTTTTCAGTGCTGCACTAGAAAGGGTCTTGAGGACAAAAATGATGCAAATCTGTCAGCACCTTTGAGGATATTAGTCCTCCAGTGCTGAACGTAGTGAAAGACTGGAAGTCTTATATGAAGAATTTTTGCTAGCTTCTCTTTGGAAATAGATGGCAGGGAAGGGAGAAAAACAACTGAGTGCATCCTAATGGTTTGTTTGAACTTCCTTAACTCTCTTCATGTCCATGTCAAGAAAGTCAGTGCTCCAATGATAATAAGATACCTGGAGATGATACCAAAGGCAGCAGGAGAAAGCACCTGTTCTAGCTGTGTCTATTCTGGGAATAGAAGGAGGAGAAGAGTGTATTCCTTCCCCTGGAGGAGACATGCTGCCTGAATGAGCTGCCTGGACTAGCAGAACCGTATATGCACAATGAGCCGTAAAGAAACATTTTCGTAATGGCAAATGGCTGTGGGGTGGCAGTTGGGGTGGGGATCCCCTCAAAAACCTCTCAGGTCTCATTGCTAACTTGGTGCCAGAATCAGGAAGTGCAGACAACTCCAAGTACCGAACTCTGAAAAACTCTGATTTCACAATCAACATATATGCTGCCCTAGCAAGTTAGTACATAAGCTGCTCAAATGAAATATAAACCATCTCTCCTCCTGAGTAAGCACACTCCTTCTGGGCTGGCGTCACTGCTGCTTTGAAGAACATGATGGCATTATGGGCAAACTGCAAAGTCTCTGGGTGCCAGTGACATGCAGAAGTTGGAAAGCTGAGTTTTGCAAATTAAGGGTGCATTGTTCTTTGTCTTCGGAGGTATGAGTCACCCTGGAGAGTTGCAGTTATTTGTTCAAGAGGGAGACTCCATTCCACCACCCGTCCTCCTCTTCCCTCCCTCCCCACATCAAGAAGGAATGAAGTAAAAGAATTCAACCTTGACCTTCCACTCTTTTGGCTCCCCTGGAGGAGACATGCTGCCAGACTCGATGCCGCTGCAGTGTTCTCCCCTATCTCTAAGCATACTGCTAAAGCACAAAATGAAACAGTGAGGAAATCAGGGACAGATACCACACGGATGTTGGCGGCGAGCAGGCTTCACCCTTTGTCCTGCTGTGCTCCGCCTGGGAGGTAGCGCGATGCAGAGAGCCCCGTGGCACAGGCGGAAGGATGCCACTACAAGCACGTACACATGTGTACCTGTGCATACATACATGTACACACATACACACTTGTCTACTTGCTGTATGTCACTGTGGTTTCCTCTAGCTTCAGAGGTGGTAGGGAGAGAGCAGGTTGTGCTGCTGCTGGAAGGGCATATGATCTGTGGTGACCTGCACAGGGACTAGGGGGTGGGACCTGTTGGGGGAGTTACTGCTCCCTTATCCATCTCAGTAAATCCACACCTAGAAATAGTATCTCTAGGAGTCTGGAGGGGAGTCGCATGGGGACTGTGGCAGCAGGTCAGAGGCAAACCTTGCAGGACAGCAGAGCATCTCTGTTCCACCTGACCCTTCCCCAGCTTCTCCGCTCTGCTGCTCTAGGTCCCAGATACTGCTCTCCTCTTCACCTTTCCCTGAACCACACTAGTACGTGATTGCCTCCCAGCTAATTAATTCCTTGATCCTCACATTGCTCCCTTAGGAAGGGTGTCATTGCGATCCTCATTTTAGCAGACGGAGAACTGATGCACACAGAAAGCAAGGCTCCAGTTCAGCAGAGCACTCGGCACAGAGCTCAGCGCTTGGCTGAGTCAGAGCACATGCAAATTACCTGATGTCACCCTGGTAGGGAAAGTTCACCTGTAAAAACAGCTTGGGGGAGATATATCCACTTTGTCCTAGCTAGCTCACATCTTGAAAGCAGTCTACCTGAAGTGTAGGGCTCAGGTGGGGTACAATGCTCACTGAGAAGCAGGTCAATTAGCCCATCTCACTACCTTGCTGCTGGTGAGGGCAGGTATATCATGCCCTGGAAACACAGACACAGAACTAGGGTGCTAATTGTGTACAAAGTATAATGCTGTCTCCTGGTGTCCTGGCTGTTGGGGGAGGATTCACCCCACCTGAGAGATCTACAATGTAGGTGTCTACCTCTGAGCTACTTGTCTAGACTCTAGACTTCATTGCCAACAGGGTAAAACAGACACTTGTGGGGTGCAAGTCATTTCATCCTAAGGGAAACATCTAAGCCAAGCCAGGTGGGTGAATCACACCCAATGAACAGCTGTTTCTCTGCCCGATCACAAAGATACCAGATGACTGTGTTGGACGGAGACACACAAAACACGGATGTCTAAAGCTAGGTGATATGAATCCCAGCCTGGTTACACCTCCAAAGTTTCTCTTTCATGGGGTGGAGCAAGACCAAAGGAAGCGGAGAGGTACCTCCTGGGCCAGGACCTGGAAGTCACACTGAGTCACTATTTGCAGATGTAGGATTACCTGCACCTTTCTCTCTAGGGCAATACCCTCCATACCTGTGGGCTGGACCTGACCCTGCTGGTCCTGGGAGGGGATTGCTGATACCCTGGTGCCCGGCCCCAGAGCCGGTCCCTGAATGGGACTCTGCCTTTGGGTGTTCAAAAAGGCAGTCATGAGCTCATGTCACAGTGGAACATTTCTTAGCTTTCTGTCTACATTTAAAGACAATTAAATATGAGGCTGAGAGTTCCTTGGATGGATTATTCCCACTGGAAAACCAATACTATGCAAAAAGGAGCAGCGCTGAATGAGGAAGTCTCTGCAGTCTGCTGGGAGACGCTGTGATAAAGGAATGACTACAACGTGGCCTCAGGTATCTTACAGGTTGCTCCTGATGATGTGAACTGATCACTCCATATTAAAGTTCTTTAGCCTACACATAAACAAAACGTCCTCATCAATCTCTTCTTTTACACTTTCAGTGCTCCCTCCTCTTTTTCAACATGAAAGTAGTGGAAGAAAAAACTTACTCTCTGGAGCTTACAGTCATTTTATCCACCACAAAACACTGACCTTGATGTGGACTAATTAGGATTGCAATAGGTTATTAATACAAGTCAGTAAGGTGGAGTTTTGTCAGTATAAAAGAGGCCTTTGAAGATAACAGCCATTTACACTTTCATGATCTCATCCCAAGTGCTCAGAAGAAAGCCTATAAACTAATAAAGTAGAATTCATCCGGGGCACTCTGCACACACAGTGGAGTATCACCCTCCAAACTCTTATTCAGGATGGTGAATGAAATCTGCTTGGATTCTTTTAAATTCCAACACAAATCAGGATTAAAACAACTTTTGGTAATAAGCAGATCTCTGATGATCTAAAGACCCACTGGTTCATTTTATTGACTTAGAGAAAGTTAAGTGACATATCAAATGCAACCTTCATACTTTAACAACTGAGGTCACCTTGAGAAAAATGATACTGAGCCCAGTGGTATGAAACCTCTCTCCAGAGTGCCGCTTTGATTTACAAGGTGAAGTAAGGTCTTCTTCATGTGCATATATATTCATAAAGTCAGTTTGACTTAGAATGATGCATGGATTTTTTCTTAAAAAGGAGGTAACTAAGAAACTGTTGCTCTTTATAGTACTAAACCAAAACGGACTTGTTGAAAACTCTATTAAATGATCTGCTCCTCTAAACTGTCAAGCTGGTTTTGAGGAGATCTGCAAAACCAAAATGGAAAATGAGTCAAGCCCAGAAGTATGTGCTGAAAGCCCCAACTCACTGGGTTGTCAGGGGCATTCAGTCCAGAAATACATTTAAAATACCGTTTAAGAAATGCTTTGCTTCCTTTATGAAATCCCTTGGCACTTGCTGTGTAGCCGAGGAATGCAGCATCCTGCCGTGCTGCGGCCATCACCAATTCCACCCAACCTATGGCACTGACGGGTGGCAGCAGGACGTCTCCCCTGACTCCACTCTGAATCTGAGAGGCCAGAGCAGTACAGC
The DNA here is from genome assembly GCA_013400875.1 of Anhinga rufa. Lineage (NCBI taxonomy): Eukaryota > Metazoa > Chordata > Aves > Suliformes > Anhingidae > Anhinga > Anhinga rufa. The sequence goes on along the minus strand of VZTV01119104.1, from coordinate 34,707 downwards.
CAGAGACAGAAGGATTAAAAGGAAGGTAAAGACTTATCTCCTTGTTCAACTCTTCTCCACAGTTGCAGGAGCAGGAGTGCTCAAGACATGCACTAGGCCCAGCTCAGCTTGCGTGGTCGCTCTGCTGCACATATTTAAATGCTATACTGACTGATTTCAGAGCAGGCTAGATCTAAATCTGAAGGGCAAAAGATCCAGGCGGCACAAGCTTTGAAGTTAAAACTGCTTCTCTCTTTAGTGCTACTGAAGATGCCAAGCAGAAGCTCAGCAAATCAACACACAGAGAAGCTGTTGCAGGGCTGAAGCCCCTTGGTAGTCCTTCCAAAGCAAGGTGCCAAAAATGAGACCCATGAATAAGTAGGTGTGGGACTTTGAACATGCCAGCAACGCTCTGGACACACGCTCATGGAGAGGCGGTCGGGGAGGGGTCTGCCCTGAACAGGGAGGATACACCTGTGCCACCCATCAGGGCAGCGATGCCTGGAGGAGAACCAGGGGGAACCTGCTGATGCCCCAACTCCCGTGTGCCCCCCTACCCCTTCTCCTGGAGCAATTCCTGTGGAGGACCCAGGACAACCAGGCTGCTCAGAAACATCCACTGTGACCCCAAATTTTGTGTAGCTACATCCCGATCATAATTTCTGGTTTGTGTGCAGGTGGGTGCTACCAGAATGGGTGGAGTAAGGAATAACAGTGTTGAAGGAAAATTGTAATCCAGTATAGAAAAGAAGTGTCAACACATGTCAAATGTTGCAAAATGTGCCAGTGTGGAAGAAATAAAGTAATTCCCAGTATTAACCAACAAACAGCTGTTGTATTGCCAGACTGAGGAAGATTTCTTTCTGGAATAGGAAATGCGTCATATTTTGTACAAAAACCAGTTTTGTTTCATTTTCTGTATTAAACATTTTAAAAATTAACCTTTAATATACTAAACACTTCTGAACGGCTTGAAATGTCTAGCTTGCTATAACCTCTTTTTAAATTACACCCTGTGACTAGCCTGTCTGCTCAGAAATATCATGTAAAATTATTGTTCTCTGTTAGCAGTTATGAACCAATGAAACACTGACACATCAAAAACTTTTTAGAAACCTAGCTAAACACAGCTAAACTCCACTGAATGTGCTGAACTGAGCACTTTTAGACAACTGTGGCATGGTGAGCAAGATCACAAGTCATCATTATAACCAAAAGGAACTTTTTCCCATTTAAGAAACTATCTCAAAGGTAAACATAATTGTGATGTGTAAACAAATATTAAATAATTATTTAAGTAAGAGTAAGAGTAAGACCGAACAAAGGCATTTACATTTAATGTAACAATCCAACGCTATGGCAAGAAACGAGGTTCATGTACATTAAAGATTGTTGACTTGGTCAGGGACAAAAAAACTTAAGAAATTGCCCTAATTTAAATATTTCTTATGTCTACATTTTCACAATTTTAAAAATTGGCAACATTTTGAAACAATTCATTTATTCTAACCAGAAATTATATATTTGCTGTTGTTGCTTTGCAGTTGTTGATATTTTGGGACTGCCAGAGAAACAAAACAAAAAACCCCTTAATTTATTTGTGCAGCTCTTTAATCTGTTTAAATTAATATGCTGTATTACTCATTTTTTCCCCAACGTGATCCTAAAATGATCGCTTAGCTGCACTCACATTAGTCTCTCCTGCCAGTGAATTAAATATGAAATGGTTTATTCCCCCGTCCTCCAGCAGCTCTTCCCCCATTCTCACATGCTCATTTAGCCAGTCTGAACTTACAGATAAGCTGATGATGAGATACTAGAAGGCAAAAACAGACAATTACCTAGGCAAATGTTTGAAGGATTTGGGCCCTGCGGCAAAAATGCTGTTTACTGAAGACTGAAATGCACCATTTCTACTTAGTACAAGCCAGTGTGTCTGAACTCAGCAGTTCTGGATAGTGGCCACCAGTGGACTCAGAGCAAGGTTTATAGGTGCAAGATAACATCATGCTCCTGTCTGCATTTCATCACCGCAGGGCCTTTTTCTGTATTCTTAAACAAAGGCATGCAAGTACCAACAGAAGTATACTTTACCATCTGTCTTTATATTCACTCATTACATACTTAATCATTTATTTTTATGCTGAAGACCACCCCGACAAGGCGCAAGGGCAGATCCTCAGCTGGCCTAGTTAGTAGAGCAAGGCCGACTTACATTGGCTGAAGAGCTACCTTTTGGTCTAATTCTGCACGTTTCAAAACTCACTGGATATGAGTACAGTTGCAGTGCCTCACGCTCTCCTTTTTTCCTTCCTACTTTCCTCCTCGAAAAAAGTTTTGGGGCAAAGACCAGAGGCTGCAGTAAGAGTCAAGACGAGGATGAGAACACAATGCTGCATCGCATTTCAGGCCGCTCCCTCCCACTCAGCCCTCTATCTACCCACCCCCATCTGCACAGCCCTGGCAATGCAACCAGTGATGGCACTGGCAAAAATGGAGGAGATTGAGCTAGAAAGTGTAGAAAAAGGACATAGGGAAGCTGCTGAGCTGCACCACCTGGCAGCTGGCTGGCTGGACCCAGTCACTAACAGCACCACAGCAGTTCTGCTGACTCAGGACGCTCAGTTAGCCTTTGCTGATACCTGGCAAACAGGTATGTGGGAGAGTCTGGAAGGCCACTGCATTTTCAGGCTGTTTCAGCAGTAGGGAGCAAACTTTTGCTCCAAGGAAATGCTCGGCCACATGCCTTCTGTCTGAGTTGGTGAAAAACTGCCATTAACATAGTAAATGGAAAAAAAACCTGCATGGGACAAGTCTACAGCTCCTGCCTCTCCCTCTGCCATCCACTCTCAGTGGGAAGAAGGGTGCAACAGAAAGGGCAGGAAAAGGCTCTAATTTAGGACCAGAAGTACCGTCTGACCAGAACAGAGCTAGAAAACAAATCTGACTTCATTTTGACACAACACTTTGTTTGAAAGAAATAGCTGACATTACAGTTTCCAGAGGATGCACATCTAAGACATCTGTGCAACAGAACAGGAGGAGGAAGAGTGGATAAATGGAGACCACAAGGGCAATGATGGACATCCAAAACAAAGATCAGACTCCTGCCTTCAACTCTGGAGTGAATGGTGCCTGGAGCCAGGCTGATCCTCCATCCAGGCTAAGCTGCTACAGTGCCAGGAAGCAGAGGATCTCAGCCATGCTGGCATCTGAGCTCAGCACCTTTCACAATCTCTGAGATCTCAAGAAATAACCCCAAAATGCTAGATGAATGGCACAGGTGCTAGACATACTGATAAGAAGCTATTAACAGTGCTAACCCAGGTAGAGGTAAACTTTCCAGTAAGGGTGCAACAAACTAGGTGCCTATCTGCTATGCTTAATCCACAGGCATGGTCCTACAAAGTCCTTGGAGACCAAGCCTTAGTCACATTTAACTGCCAGGATTAAGCTACACTTTCCATAAGCACTCCACTGGCTTTGTTTTGTAAATATATTTTCCCATAAAGAGAAGAGGGGCATGCTGCATCAAGGCATGGGGAACGTGTCTTGTGAGGAGACAGCATTTCCTCAGTCCTCCCTTTTTTTTTTTTTTCTTCTTCTTCAAATGTGAAAAATAAGTTGTATGACAGCCTTTGGTGGAGATGTATGCAACAAGGCCTTCATTGTCTCAGACAGGTGTGAGATTGGAATTGATTCAGCGCCAACAACCCCAGTATCAGAGCCAGCTCTGTGAGCTGAAAACATACACCAACCATCCAGTAATACCACTGCAGCCAGCCAGAGACTCAACAATTTAAGGCTTAACACACACAACATAAATCAGATGAGGATGTACCAGCCAACCGTCAGCTTCTTGGGCAGATGCCTGCAGACCGTCTGTGCAGATCAGACCTTGCCTGTTTCAGTTATTGGAAACTTTTTTTTTCATATAAAGATGAGAGGCTGGGTGGAGCAGCTAGCTCAGACACATTTACATTTGCCCTATCTTGCCCCGACAGCCCTCCTTTGCTTGCTCTTTGGAGGCAGTCCTTCTTGTAAAGTCACTTTATTCCAAGTGCAGGAGGGAAGGAATTACATCTTGGGGAAATGTTTAATATACAAATACAAAAATCACATGGACGCACACTCAGTATGCACCACCCTCATGAATCAAAACCGTTCCTTCCATGGGAGTTTAGGAGGCTCTGAACATGATCAAACAAGCACAAGAATTAACACAGCTGTTTTCTTTCTTTTTTTCTCTCTTTCTTTTTTTCCCCCCATGGATATATTTCCTTCACTTTTCCAGGAAAACCTGTTTTCACACTCTCTCCTCTCTGCCTTTACTTCTCCCACCTGCTTTAACCTAGTCCCTGCTCTACATCTGGCCGTGTTAGTCACCCCAGTGAGGGCAAGAGCGGGCAGTGCCGGTGGCCTCCCACATTTCCCCCAGGCTCCAGCACGTGCAAGGAGAGATCCTTCATGGCACCCTGGCCACCCCGAGCTCAGTCACCCATGGGTGACCCACAGATGCACTGGTGACAGCCGGGCCTTCTACCGTGCCCGAGGCATCTGGCGAGCCCTGCTCCGCCTGCTTTCTCCCTGTACCCCAGCAGGTCAGTTTTAGCTGCCCTTGATCCCAGCTGCAAGCCCCTCTCCCTTCTTCAGGTCGTCCAGGATGGGGAGCACATGGGGCTCTTACATTTCATAACAGAGAGGCAGCACTCACAGTCCCTTGCCGAGCAAAAGGGGGACTGACAGGAGGCTTCCCTGGGCCAGGGCTGGCTCCTGCAGGTCCCAGGCTGGTCCCCTGCTGCATCCACCAGCAGGGCTTATCTGCTGGCTGGGCAATGGGAGAGGGCTTGCAAGGGTGGAGGCTGGGAAGCGCCATCAGCACAAGAGCCTGGCACAAACACGAGGCGTGTGCTTAAAAGCTGAAGGAAGCTGAAAGAGAGCTTTTCAAAAAAGTATTTGCAGAGGAGAGGTAAAAATGACAATATGCTAGCAATCCATTTGTATCTAGGTGGGCATTAGTTGGCAAACCTTGGTTAACACTCACTTGAAATGTCTCACTCCCTTTTGTGTGGTTCCTTTTCAAGTTAACACAAGTGTTCACTTTTATAATGTATGGCAGATCAGAACTGTTTTCTGGTGGATACTTTCCCCTATGAATTAATTAATACTGAGTTTGAATTTACAAATGGTTTTGCATGTAAAATTGCTAATGTATATATAGGTCTCAAGGATATCAAAGAGACTATTCTTTTGAGCAGTTATTCATGTGCTGTACTGCAGAATGAGGATCATTGTTTGGACTTGGTATTTTTTAAATTAACTATACTCCAGTAACCTTATGCAATGAGACCTGAAATCATCATAAACGTTACACTTGCTCAGCTAGCTGTAAATCATCATTAGACTAATAAAACAAAGCATCACTTCTGACTAAATGTTGTCTTTCTTACAGTCCAAAGGACATAGCAGGTTACAGCAACTTCTGTGAATACTGGAAACTTATTGAAGAATAGAGCAGTAAATATAACTTGTTGCTATGCAAAAGATTTTTGGTTTCATTAGTTTTTGTTGGCAGTGATCACCTGAATTTCATCTGAAAGAAGCTAAGGGAACCTAAACTGACCAAGTCATATCCAAGAGCACTGATAATTGCAGTTATTTAAAAGTGCAGAGGATGCAAACTACAATGGTTTATATTCTAAAGTGTGCCTAGTGATCAAGCTCCATTTTTGAGTACCTCATCAAAGACATTCAAAGCATGTCCCTGAAAGTGCCTGGAGTTGAGCACCAAAACCTGGAAGCTCTCAGAACCACCAGTGTTGAACCGAGTATCTTGCCCAACACAGATAAACCAAGTAAACCTCTGAAACAGACCTAGGCATTTACTATTGGAAATCAAGCCGACCCTGGCAGCAAAACCACAATTTTTTAATGGATCTATTTCCTATGCTTTTGTTTTTCAATGCTTTTAAGAAGAGAGTTGTATAAATAGAATTAAAATGGTCAGACAGAGACAATCATCTATTTGACTATATAATGTGCACTTCCCCACATAATTGATTGTTTTACCGAGCACATCCAAGCCCATTGTTCTTTGGATGTGAACAATCTCCATTTATAGGGGTCATAATATATTGAATACACAGGGAAAACTTATAAATAAGTTTGCTAAGGGTGTACTGTGTACTCAGTCTTGTAAAAAGAGCCCTGTGAACTCTAACTGCGTGAGATCATTAGAGAAGATCTGCTTGATGCAACATCTTGTTAAAGGCATGGCAGCGGAAGAGGTGAGGGCATGTCTGCACTTGATGCTTCGAAAGAAGCCCCCTGCCCCATGGTTAAATCCCACTGGTGATGAAAATGGAGACCATGCTAGTCCTCCTGAATGCAAAGCCCCTTGGCTGCTATGAGCACTGGCAGCCACTGCAGCCTCCTGCGGAGCTAGAGGGGTTGATTTCACTCCATCCAAATCTAGCCATCTGCACCAACCCAGACCATGTGGGCTCTGTGTACTGAGGTGGGGTTTTCACCTCTGAAACAAACATTTGCACACTAACTTGTGTGCTAGTCTCCTCATTTCCTCCTTCTTTGTTTTGTAGATGGCAAACAGTAAGGGTGTGTGTGGTCACTCTGCTCTAACCCCTCAGCATTTCAAGTTTGGAGAGGCTCAATTCAGTACTTGAGGGAAAAGAATACATTCAGTTACAAAATCAAAGTGGTATCTTCTGGCACTTGGGCAGCAGCATCAGCTGAACAATAAGCTGGTTTCAGTGGGTGTTTGTTTTTAGGGTAAGGAGCTCTTATTTATTTTTTGTTTGTTTTATTTACCATGGAAGGTAATCTGAGCTCTGGTATCAAAACATGTCATGTTCTGCCAAGACGGGATTAAAGACGAGAATGCTATGGAAAGAAACTGGGTTTGTCAGTAAAGAAATGAGATTTTATTTACTGGAATTTTGCAATCAGTGCTTTTAATCTTTCTCACAATTGGGCCATTCAAAGGCAAAGAATATGCTTCAAGGGCCAGTGAGGAACAACCCAAAAACCAAGGAGTAGCTGCCTCAAATGCTGAAATTCTATCAAACACATGGCCATGTGTTGCCATCCAAAGTTCAGAACAGTGGAAGCACCTGCCTCTGGGGCAGGCAGGGATATTTGCTTTAGACAACTCCAGCATGCTGATGCCTTAGGTGAGATTTAGAGCAGGGCAAGAGAAGAGGTGAGCCAGAATTAGATGTTTCCATGGAAAAGTAAGAGAGCCCAGTGACACAGCTAATCTCAACAGCAGATGGAAGTGTCCCCTGAGTTACAGTGCATTTAAGCTGCCATCCTGAAAGATGCTGAACCTTGTCAGTTGTCCCATTCATGAGGAGGAGAGAAGAGCAGGCAGAGGCTCTACCTTGGAGGGGTGACTCCAGCACTGCTGTACCAGGAGAGAGCTAAAGGAGCAAGAAGTGAGCCTCAGTAATTCACTCTTTGGCAATCACAGTGACCACTGAGAGCTGGTAACACTAGGCTGGTAACATCAGCGTAGGCACAAGATTCCTGCATTGGGGCAGAGAGCGCCTCCACTTTTGCAATGACATAGCGAAGAAGGGACTTTGGCATACTGAGTTGAAGATGACAAAACAAAACAAACCAGAGAGGATCACTGTGCAAGTTAAAAACTGAACCAGGGATACTTGTCCCTGCCTGCAAGCTGTTTCTCTTAGCCCTATCCATCACCTCAGCGTTGTTCTCATGTGGTAAAAGACATGGACTGATTAATGAAAAATAAAACTGTGTCTGGGTGCAAGCTGCCAAATTTTATAGGTGCCTAAAGATTCAGCTAGACGGCTAGAGAGATCTCCAAAGTCATCTCCATAGCCGTCACTGATTTCTCTGGGGCTTAGGTTCTTGGGCACTATCAAAAATCTTTCTAAGGTGCCTTTCTGGTGTGCTAAGTTTTCCTAAATACTTTGTATAAAATCAGGCTCTAAATAGTTTGCCTAAAGATATGCAGAATGACTTTGACAAGCCTAAGAACAAAATACAGATTTCTAAACACCTCAATTTCTGCTTTAAAACCAAGATTTCCTTTTCTTTAGTTACAGTTATCCTTTAGGATGCCCTGTGCTGAGGACAAAAGGGAAAAAAAAAACCCAGAAGGAAAATCTGTGTAAATGGAGATGTTGCTCAGGGACGAAGAACATATTTGTTGCCTTATCTACTGCTTTTTTTTTTAATCCCAGGAAGTGCCAGGCAATTGGAATATGAAGATTGGTATCTTTTAAATATATCGACACTTGGAAATCTTCTGGATTAAACACCATTACATAACTCTTTCCATTAGTGCCTTAAGTTGATGAAAAAGCTAAACAATTTCAAGTGCTTTTTTTTCTAGAGCTGCATATGAGGAGGTAGGGGAGGCTCTTGAGCAAGGCTTATGCCCCGGAGCTGGGCGTGCTGCCTGCAATGCGGGCAGGTGTTGAGGAACTGGCTTCTTCACCTTGCTCTGCCCCGAGTGGGAACAGTCGGTGGAGACGCAAATCTGTGGCTGAAGGGAATGAATCCTTGAGGTGCATGGAGCGGGTGGCAGGACGGATTCCTGCCACCCTCAAATGGGGAAAGCCTTCCCCTAAGCAGGCGAAGCACGATGTCTCCAGTGCTGGTGCTGGAGAGCTGGCAGAGCTGTCATCCCTGATGGGATTTTTTCAGAGAACTGCTGAAGACCTGGTGGTCCAGGTGGGAGTAAGGAGTGCACTGGGAGTTTGCAGGCAAAGGTTTTATCTTGTCACTGAGATCCGCCAAGCAAAGAGTTGAGAAGATCCCTGAGCCTCCTCCGTCCTGTCCCGGAGAATGAAATGTCCCTTGTTTTGCCTTGGTGAAGCAACAGGTGCGGAGAATTGATCAAATGGAAGAAAATACAGGCCCAGAGAGCATCTCCTGGGCCCTGCAGCCCAGCCACATCTTGCATTCTGCACTTACATAACAGAGCAAGAGCCGTCTTAAATTACATCTTTCTGTCTCTAATAGCCCCCTGGAAGGCTGCCAGGGCTGCTCTGATACATAGGAACCATCTTCTAATTTCCAGACTAAATTCATTGACGGTCAGTTTACAGAATAACCACTTGTTCTCGAGCCAACACTGTCCTTCAGTGCAAATGGTTCTCCTCCCTCCCTGATGTTGAACCTCTCCGTTGTGTTTATTGACTGTAATTATCTTCCCTCTCAGACTCTGTTTCGGCACGCTGAATAAACCCAGCTATGCTAATCTCTTCTTTAAAGCAAAGTCTTTAGTCCTCTTGTCATACTAACAGCCCCGCTTTGCACCCATTGCCACTTGAATTAATTTTTCTTGAACACTGGATAACCATTACTTCATCTGGACCTCAGAGAGATTTTTCTAAAAGTCTCTATACTGCTATTAATACAGTATCCCACCTATCATATCTCAAAATAGCAAAACTGGTGGCCCGATCCTGGCAGGGAAGGAGGGAAGAGAGGAGATTTCTAATGCTGGACAGAGGGAATTCCTCAGGACCTCTCTTGTTCCTGGGCTACTGCTGGGTATCACCACCCTCCTCGTGTGTCACAGCACAACCAGCCCTGCAGATAAGCGAAGCCTTGGCAGAGATAATGTGTCACGGTAACAAAATTTTATCCCTGTCAAAATTAGCATTTGGAGCAGACCCAAATAGCATTATGAACTTTACAAATCAAATGGAAGACATGCCTCTTGCTGTAAGAAGCCTATTTCCACATGGGATGAAATGACTGAGTAAAAAATGATGTTGAGAGCTGGAGCCAAGAAAAAATGGACACTATGAAGCTGCAGGTTATTTAGTTATATTATGCATATCTTGTGTATATCTTTATCAGACTGATATTTTCTGCTCTATACAATATAATCTGTATATACTATAACCTCACAAACATTCTCCAAGATACAAATATGGAAGGTGTTAGTTTCACAGCAAAATGAGAAGTCTCACTTGGCCAGAAATGCTATACAACTTACTTCTGAGCTTCTGTGGATGGCAAGAGTCATATTTCTGCTGCTTCTTTTCAGTTTACGCTTTAGAGCAAACTTCCTAAGACATACTCCAGCTTGGTCGACGCAAAAAAACTGGGGGAAAAACGGGAGCATCTGTGCCTGGCAGAACTACAGGGTGGATTCAGACACCCTTAAACAGAAGGTTTATATATATTTGTTAGTAGGGGGCGTGAAAACGGAGGGATTTTTCCCCAGAGTGGACTTCTATTAGACTGAATGAAAGAATTATTTTTCATATGTTAATCCAGTTCACATGCTCGTGTGCTCATCTCTTCAGATGCAAGCTGATTTATGACACGATAAATAGATAGCAGCGTGAGTCTGCTGCTAATGACACTGTACCCATTAAAAAGAAAAACTGCTGAGGTTAGTCATGGCATTATATAAAAGTATTATGTGCTGAGCAATAACTGTGAATCAAAGAAACATATTGTACTTTCAGTAAAAAGATATTTTCTCTCTATAAAATTTCCTTTTTGATAGAGCCAGTTGGAAACCTTCCAGCTAAACAGATTTGGTTTCCAAAATATTTTGGGAAAACATCACTATTTCTACAAACTTCCTGCAACCTCCCAGTGGCTATGGCACTCAGGCTCTGGGTCCACACCACTAGGGCAGCTTCAGCTCCTACCTTTTCCCCATGCAGGAGCTATTTGGTGGCTATTGGCACTGAAAGGAGGGGAAAGGAGAAAGAGTATCTCTCCCTCTCACCCAAAGCAGGCTCCCGGCACACATTCAGCATGTTGGCTGCTCACCCCAGGAGAGGGGCAATGGAGGGGAGCTACATCAAAGGGGATCTCCCCTGACTGCCGTGACTTGGCTCATGATGGGGAAACTGTACTCCAGGGCTGGGGAGGAGGGCTCCCGCACATCCAGGAGAAGCACTGGAGCCAGGGAGCTTGGCAGCCCTGGACGTGCTGATTGGAAATGACGTAGCTGCTGCCAGCTCCAGTGCTGCCCGTGCCGCCCACACTGCCCACTGGCACGACCCACCCCCCGCTACTCCGCTGGCCGGGAGGAGGCAGGAGTAGTGCCGATAGGAAGGGTGCCAAGCTCAGGCAGCACTCGCTCAACATGCCAGGGAGTGTATTTTGGGATGGAGAGGTCAGGTGGTTAATCAACTGGAAACGGGATGACACACCGTTAAAGAGCCATGTACTTTCTCTGCAAGCATGCCAGGTTGAGGAAAGACAGGGAGACGCAGACGTGTCCTAGGCGAACATAAAAATATCGGCATTTAGCGGATTGCACAACAGAAAGAGTTGGCGAGCCCCTAATCTTGAGGGCCTGTTTATCTGTTTTGGCAGAGAGCTATGAGCATGTCAATCTGGATTCTCAAAAGTGCCTGAAAACTGCATTTTGCAGCAGCAAAACACAGAGGCAGAATGACAGTCCTGTTGAAGCCTGCTCTGCAATACTGCCCTATGAACACTTCTAACTCTATTAACCTACGGCCTATTAAGCTGATTTAAAAGTGGAAATATTAAAAATCAGGGCAGGATACAGCCATAGCAGGAGCAAAGCCATTTTAAATCCCTGGGCTTAAACGCCGCCCTTGACTCCACTCCTGTGTTTCACCGGTTCATGGGAACCCTGATAAACTTGGGTTGGTTTTGGTGGAACGAGATTACGATAGCAAGGACCTTGAAATGTCTCTTAAACAAAGCATATTGCACCTGGAGGAAGACAAAAGGCTGGCTTGTAACAAAATAATCTCTCAGTCGTTATGTTTCATACTAAGGCAACGAGCTGATCTTTAAACGATCTCTCTTGCATTGCTATTGGTGCTAATTCTGCTGCTTCACTTAAAGATCTGTCAGCAATTTTATTACAGCCTCTTGTTTCAAGGGATTTTTGACTTGGTCATAAAAGCATGGTCCCAGCTGAAACTTAACATATAAGGTTACAAAATTAAAAAACAAAAAAGGAAAGAAAAAAGCACGCAAGCAAACTCAGATATTTTTAAGGCTATAGAAGCATAAAAAACCCAGAAGCATGTAGCTTTTTTTAAACAATGATTATTTGTTTTCCCTAAACAGAAGAAATAGCTTTATTTTATTTATTTATTTAACCTATGGGTAATTAATAAATCACCAGTTGGAAACATTGTTTGGGCTAATTTGGAAAAAAAAAATTGAAGTTATTCAATTGCACATGGTTTTGGATGATATTCCTAACCCTACTAGTTAGAAATTTGTTTATGCAATTTATTAACTTAACATTAGTGCCTCCAAAACACCTTCTTGGCCTGATAACTTACACTTTAAAAATATTTCTATTAGACCTGAAAAAAATGATACTGTTAAGGAACCATACAAATTTGTATTTACGTAAAACTCTTCAACTACAGATCTACCTACTCTGGTAAGCATTAACCACTGTAAAATCAGCAATTATGTATTTAGTATCTGGTTCAGGCTGGTGTTAGAAGAAACTCAACCATAATATATAGATAGGTATATTTATAGCTATTGTGTATATAAATTTAAATGCTCATCAAGGGTCTTACTTGAACTTTTTAAACAACACCCCAGCATAGCTCACATGGCTCTGTCTGTTTTCTTTTCCCCTCTGTACAAAGGAAGGGGTGAGTTAAGGTTGAAGTGTTGGCTGGTTTGGAGCTTTAACTGAATTTCCTTACTCTGTGCATGTAGGTCAAATCCTTTGACATTATACGCTTGGTACTGGCACAAAGTAGTCTTTCAACTTAAACCATGTGTGATGTGGTAGAAGCTTTTTCTCCCCTTCTGTTCTCCTTTGGTCTGTGAATCGGCCATGGTTAGATCTTTGAACAGGTGTAGTTTCTCCCTCCTTGTGATATGAAAGAAGCATAAAACTCGATTATAGCAATTTATGGTCTCTTAACTTGCTTGGACTTGTATCCATGACACAAGCAGCTTTATGCTCAAATTCAAGACTTGGTAAAATAGGAAGTTAAAATTAACCTCAATCCTTTTATAGATGAAAACCTCAACAAATAAACAGTGGTTTAGTGGCATGGCAACCTGCCCCTTTAAATCCAAGAACTAGTCTGAGATGTCTATTTTGAGTTAGTTTTGTTTTTTAAAAAAAGATAATTGGACTTGGATGAATAGAGGAATAGCCTGTGATTCATACTGGTGTGAGTTAAAGCAAAGTTTAATGCTACTGCTTGGAAGTTAACAATGTATGGGATTTTTATGCCTTATTTTATGCCTGTATATACATAGGCATAAAATATATATATGCCTGTATACTCTTAAGTGAGAGAGTTTCAATAGAAGTGTTTCAGGATACAAAGATGGGCAGATGGGTATAGCAATGCTATGGAGCAGGTCAGAATTGTTTCGTTTTTGGGGGCCTGCATTCTGATGTAGGGCTGTTCATTAAAAATAAAAAAAAAAAAAGAAAATATCCCAACTCCCTAGAGGTAACACAGAAGGTCAGCCTGAAAACCAATTGTCCTCTGAAGACAGGAGAAAATGATGGTGCTGGAGCTCCTTCCCACCCTAGCCCTTTTCCACTGCTGTGATAGCGTGACCCTGAAAAGATGAGCCCTAGAAATTAAAAGGCATCTGCAACAGAGACAGACCCAAATGAAAGAAGCTTCAGTTTGGGGCTTATTTTACTGATAGCGACTGCAAGCCTCAACAAGTTGCTCAATGGATAATGTGGATGTTTTGGAGGCAAAGGAAAAGGGGAACCGGGAGAAAGCAGCCCGAGAGGTGAAGAGGAGGGTATCAATGTGCTCAATTGCTACCATTTTCTGAGCTGTGTCCACAGGTGAAATGCATTAAAATCTTGTTTGCAAAGAGCAAAGCAGAGCAATATACTAAAACTATTTCTGGAGCGGCTGAATCCCTGGCTGAGCGTGAAAAGCCCATCGCTCTGAAGTCGTACAAGCAAGGGACTTTCACAGGGAACCAGGGAAGAGGGATACTTGATGTTAAACCTGATATCCTGCTAAGCATATAGTGTTCCCAAGAAGCTGAAGAATGCAAGTCTGCAACCGATACCTCCACCCACGTAGCTGCTGGCAGCTGAGTAGCCATAATAATACGTGCGTTTTCTTTTACAGGAACGGAGCTGTGCACAGGAGAAACCCAATGTGATTTCCTCTGCAAATCAGAAAACTACATGAGGGGACTGCCAGGGGCTGGGAGAGGTGCAGGACTGGAGCCTTCGCCTGAGCTGACCTGGCATGGCTCCAGGGAGGGAAGGAGGTGTGCGGTCCTTCCAACTGTCTTTTTGCCCTCCTCTTTCTACAGTACACCCCGTGGCAATGTGTTGATTTATTTCCCATGCTTCTTAAAAACGCCCGCTTCTGCTCACAGCAAAGTCAACAACAGATTTGCAATAGATTTCATTGAGTCAAAGACATTCCTACCCCTTGACTAAAAGGATGTAACAAGTGTTTGCCTTAGGTAAGTGATAACCTTTTCTGCATGCAACAAAAAGTGCCTTAGTTTTAAAAATAAATGCTGAAAAAAGAACTTATTCCAATTCACGGTAACTATTTCTCCCCAAAACCCCAGCAGAGAACCTCGACTAAGGCCATTTCATTCTGGCTGGAAGAATAGAGGAAAACTCCATTTGGAACAGTGTTTGCGAAAACTAATACTGTCCCACACCCTCCCTTTAGGTGCATCTCACTATGAATCTGCATTTTGACACGCGTTTTTTAAAACACGTATCAGCTGGCAGTTTAGTGACCTGATTCCCTGCTTACTGAGTTCCAGCTGATCCCAGGGACAGAGATGATTTTAGCAGGGACAGACTCAGCTCTAGCAGTGGCAGATAAGATGTCAGGCTAGATGACTTGGTTTCAATGGCACCATCTGAGCCTGAGCCTCAGAGGAAATCAGACTCCTGAGTCACTGTTTTACAAGTTTTTGTTCAAATAAAACCCACTGGATAACCACTGGCCACAGAAATACGCTCAAACCAGCCTGCCCGTATTAATGTCTTAACACTTAGAGGTCGTCTTCAGGGGACAAAGCACTTTGCAAAGCTCTCTTTGCTATTGCCTTCCTGGGAAACGTCAAAGCGAGGTGTTGATGGTATTTGTGTCTCAGTCAAGCACACAATGTAATTGATAAATATCCATCGGAAAATATACCTACACATAGCAAAAGGCCTGACATAATGCATCTTTGCAAGAAAACAACTTTCAAGATGTTATGGTTCCATAACCATAGGTGAGGTTAACAAACACCATGAGCTGTACTGACACCAGGAAGATGAGACAGACACCTTAAAATCTGTCAGGTCTCTAGAAATACAGACATATGTTAGGAAGTCCCTCCTTTCCCTCATTAAAAGCTTTCACTCATTAAAGGCAGCCAAGGAGAGTCCAGAAGAGATGGAGGGATGAGGGGGCAGCACCTGTGAGCCCCCGCGCTCCACAGGCTGGCAGGGTGGAGGTGGGCGAGCGGGGGGAGGATTTCAGGTACTTACCCTGAATCTGACTCTGAGGCTGAGGGTTAAAAGCAGTGGTGTGGTTCAAGGAGGCTCGTGGGTTGGGTGTGGGGGCTGGGTGGTGTGGGCTGACCCTCATGGCCGTACGACGCAACTGCTCCAGTTCACTCAGGCGCTCTGAAAAGGACAAGCTCCCGGGCTTTGTCTGCTCATCTATTTTCTGACGATGTCCTATTGTGGGAGGGGGGGGAAAAAGATCAGAAAATCTCACTGATACATGAGGTCTGTTGATTTATTTTCTTTTTTTTTTTAATCTTTTTTCTTTTTTTTTATCAACCCCTCATCCACTGGCAAAGTTCCTAACCAGCTAGCGGCCATCTGAAATTAAACTGAAACTGTCTCTCTGCAAGAACAGCAGACACAAGCAAGTCATGCATTGTAAACGTATTGTGGGGCAGCCTGAGACATGGCCTAGCCTGAAGAACCAGATCCACTGAAAATTGTAGTGCTTTCTTACACCTCACACTGGGAGAGGAGGTGTTTTTGAAAGGATGGTCTGCAAAGGTGAATAAAAGGAGGAACTTCTAGTGGCCCCTGTGCTAAACCTGCACTGGAGTAACTAATGAAAAATTCAATCCCAGATTGTCATAAGGTACCATAATTAGACAAGTAGTATGGAGCTATAAAATAACAAACCCAAACAAATCCCATTTTTGGATCCTTTTGCAATGGATTTACAGGGAGAAATAGGAAAGAAACACCAGAAGCTGGCAGAATTGCAACTGGAGTAATGAAGTCTCTCTTAGTAGCATCAGGAGCTTCAAAGACATGAGGTCCCACCAGACATCCAACTATAAGAGAGTACATGCTGACATTAGAGCATCGGCCAGTGCACAGTGGTCTTGGCCAGCACTCCTCAGGGCAGCCCTTGGAGCATGGTCCCCATGAAGCCCCAGTGCTGTGGCCCCGCAGGGTTGGGAAGGGACAGGGAAAGCGCTGGAGAGGCCCAGCTTCAGTGCAGCATCGAGGCACATCCAGATTCAGCTGGAAGGGTAGAGACATATCTCATCATGGGCAGGACTGGTTTCAAGACAAGCCTTAGCTAGCAGCAACAAGTGGTACGCAAGGACTAAGGTAATGCATTTCTAACTGTTGCCCGTGGCTGCTCTCCGCTCTGGGATCCTTTGTGTGTCAACGTGCAACCACAAAGACTGCACACAGAGCATACAAGGGGGGTGTCTCGTCTGCTGGAGCACTTGCTCCTCCAGCAGCCAGGATAAAAGCACAAATTTTAAATCCTCTTTCCACCCTCTTAAGAGTTAACCTATTGCCACAACCTTGCAAACCACTTTTGTCTCCTTTGGTTTCCAGCCCTATGAGATATTCAAAAGTGGGGTATCTTACCCTGGAAAGCTGCTGACACTATGCTTTGGGGCTGAAATGGAAACCTCCCTAGCAGACCTGTGTATGGTGAAATGTCTGAAACGAGATGGTTCAGCAACGATCCCAACCAGATGGAATCACAACTTTCCTTTGTAATTTTCCCTCATTCCCCAATAGGGCTTTTTCTTCTTAAAGATCACAGAAAACAGTCTTTCAGCAGAAAGCCCAAAAGCAGACTGGCACTGGCACACAAGTTGTCCTTTCAAAGGTGCTCTCTGCAAATGGAGGGCAAGATACTGACTGCAATGAGTCCATGAAGAAATATACTCAACCCATCTGTATTTAGTCAATGGAGTAGGTTCCCCAGCTCCAAAAATGTAATTTTCGTACCTTCTGCTTGGGGACCTTCTTGTGGACCAGTCAATGTCATCGTCCTGCCTTTTCCCCCAAACCCAATCCCATTTTTGCACTTTACTATTTGTCTCAAGAAATGAGCTGCCTCGTGAATCTTTGTGGCTTATCCCTTCCCCTTTCTTCCTGTAGGGCACTGTTACCCTTACGGCAATGCATGTCAAATCTAGCCCAGTGGTCAAACATCTCTTTTTTCTACTTGTTCTCTTGAAGAAGGTGGCATTATCCTTGATTTCTGCTGAACATCATAGTTTGCTGTCTATCTGCTCCCAATTTTCATTTTCTTGTTGTGAAGAGTTGCACTCTGCAGCTTTCTTTACATCTCCATCCTCCCCGCAAGGAGGTGGCCAGTGTTGTTCCTATGGCGAGTCCTCTCTCAACTCACATCTACAGCAGTGAAACAGACTGGCACAAAATTCCTAAAAATAATCCACCGTGCCCTATTCCACATATCCCCATAGTATTTAATACATAAACATTCATAAACATTCAGCTTCCAATTTTGAGTATCAGTGAATAAGCGGCAAAATTGCTCTGAAGAGCTCTGTATATTCCTTACTCTACAGAGCACTCTTTCAAGCCACCCTAACAGCTCAATCAAGACACAGGACCATTTTATGCACTAAAAGGAAAATGTGCATTTAAAAGCAGTTCCCAGTAGCTGCATTTCTAAAATTAAATTTTATAACTTGTATTATGATTCTGAATCGCAGTGGCTCAGCGTTTCTTCCTGTTGCCAGGCCCTTTGGCGCAGCTTGAACTGTCTCAGATTCCACACTGTGCTGTAAATTATCCCAAGAGGTGGGGGGGAAATTAAAATATAAAAAGACATATTATATAGTAGCGGTTTTATCATTAAAGAGTCCCATTAAGGCTTCCAAAAAAAAAAAAAAGGAGAGGAGAAGAGAAGAGAAGAGAAGAAAGATGAAAAATACTTTTATCTGACATTCTGGTTGGTCAAGAGCAAACGCTTCATTTGTCAGCAGTGCAAAGCTGGACGCTGCCTCAAACCTTGGGCTTCTAACGCTGGACTTGAACGCAAACATGTGGAGTCATACAAGATGTGTAAAATACCTCATACATTTGGATTATTTTAAGCTTCAGCAGGCTGAACCCAGGGCTTGTGGAGCCAAGAGCCAGGTCCTTCCAAATCCATCCTCCCGATGTAATTTATTCCTAATGTCAAATTCCGCTCAGACATCTCCTGCTTTAAGTGAGTGCACCAATGCCAAGTTTGACCTCCTGCTACCCTCCTTTCTCCTCCTACCTCCCCGGTGCTGCCCTCCCGGCATCTGGAGTTTTGCCTGCCTGGCATGAAACCAAGCATCCGAGCAACGCAAGCCGGTGTGCTAGCAGCCTCGCATGGAGGTAAGCGGTTCCTCTGAAGCTAACAGGACAAGGGCTGCATTAAGGCTGGTGAGGCAAGAATTAACTTTCTCCTTTGAATCTAGCTCAGGCACTAAATTTGTGTCGAGCTGGTGCAATGCCGGGAAGGGCAGACAAACCTGAGCTTGCTCCGAACAACCCAGCTCGCAGCCAGCAAGCAGGGCAAATTAACCTAGGCTCAGCATCCTCCTGAGGTCACCGTGGGGAACCCTGATCCCAGGCCAGCTCCTTCCAAGCTGATGGGAGTATCTCTGAATGTCTCCACTGTGCGTCCATCAGGCAAAACTCCTGGACCGCCCCCCACCCCCCAGCCCTGCACTGCCCCAGATCATCCTGCTGAACCTGAGATCTGCCTCATCCTTGGGCTTGTGGAAACCCCACTTGTGTTAGTGCATTCAGGGAGGAAAGACCGGTGCCGGCAGGTTCCTCCTGAGAGGAGCTCTGCTGTTGTTTTCACCCATATGTTGTAATTTTTTGGTGGCAACTACCTAGAAACAACATCAGGCAATAGTCACCTCAAGATGTAGCTCCAAAAGTGGCTCTTTTCTCCCCCATCAGAAGAGCTATTTCACCTTTTCTCCCTTGCTGACTGCTGCAGGTAGAAGCACAGAACCTGTTTTGCATGAAGGTCTGCATCAGGAAAGTAAAGAACTGTGTCAGAAAAATGTAACAAATACAGGTGGTTTTCCCAAGCCACTATAAATGCACAGGTAGAGCTTTGCTAGGGTGACTTGTATTTTCGTGTTTATTAGCTTTGCTTTGAAGTTACCCTCTAAACACCTTGCTTAAAGAGCAGGCAAATTATCCTCAGTTCACCCCTGTAAAGCCCAGGACTATTATTATCCTCCTTTTATAGATGGGAAACTGAATGACAGAGAAATGAGGTGACTTGCCCGTGGTCAGGCAGTGACCCTGTGGCAGATGCTCGCCTCCCAGCTCAGCGCAGTGACCACAAGCCCAGGCTTCCCCTTCGCAGGAGAGCAGTGTGATGCAGGATGAAAAAGAGCAGCAGGAAGGTGCTTGGAAACTGGTGCAGCTCTGCTGAGACGGCAGTTTGGCCACAAGGATCTGCCACGAAACTTTTGCAAATCAGATGGGACTTTATGGAAGCCAATCAAACATCCAGATGTTGAATGAAGACAACCTTGGCCCAGAGCTCACAGAGCTTGCCACGAGACGGCACCACTGTCCTCTTTCCCTCCCCACATCCTCATGCTTTTTGTCAAGCATCAATTTGCAGGTACTAGCAGAGGAAAGAAAAGGGCAGCATCTTTTTTCCCTTGGGTTGCAGGGTCAGTTTTTGAGACACTAGAATAAAAAGAACATCCAGCCTGCTTGGCTAAACCACAGGTTTTGGGGGCTTTTGGACTTTTTTTTAAATTTATTCCTTTCAAATACTGTTTCAGTGAGGCCAGGTGGATTTTTTTTACACAGAATATTAAGCAAAGAGGGCAGAGAAAACATTAGCTTTTCCGATACTTTTACAGCAACGCAACATGAAAGTGCTTTCCCTCTTAATGGGAGGGAAATGCAGTTTTATAGACTTTAAGAGACCGTGGAGCACTCAGCTTGGCCTGCGGCCATCTGGTTGGGGCTCTGGATGTGGAAACAACAAGAACAAAGTGCCTTGGCAGCCCCTGTTTTCGTTCACATCGGGCACTCGTTGGGAATGGTTGCTCAGTCTGGGTTTCACACTGCGGCTGGCCCTGCGGAGATGACAGCAGCGCTCCGGGCTGCCTCGATGTTCCAGGTGTCCCATCACTTCCTTTTTAGCCTAGTTTTTAAAATTGTCACTAGATGCCTCAGGTTCAGAGGATGAGAAGCAGGTAGAAGAGAGGCTAAGGAAAGGCATAAGGCCATCTGTACTCTCATTTTGCCAGCTGAAGCTACTGAAATTCCTGTGGGTACCTAGGACTGGAATGGATAATGGACTTTTTTTTTTCTTTTAATCAAGTCACAGGGTAAGTACACTCTTCTGTCACTTGCTATCATTCACTCACAAATCTGACTATTTGGAGCTCATGCACTGTGAGGTACTAACGCCTGCAAAAGATCAGGCTTGGGGGGCCAGGTGTATGACAGAGACTCACTGGCTCGCGGCTGTTGAGCATCCTGGCTAGAGGCAGACCCAAGCAGAAATGCCACAGGTTTTCATGTGTATTATCCACAAGTTTTCTGCCCAAGATGAGTAGGTTGTACTTGTGTGGAGATAGTATAAGCGGAATTTAATTAAGCGGAGACCTTTCTCCCCAAGGGGAGCAGAATATCTCCCCCTCTCTCCTCTGCCCTGCCTTTTCCCAGGTGGAAATGGAAACTTTTCACACCCAAAAAAGTGGATTATACACAGGAAAATACAGCATCTGACCAGACTTTGCTGAAGTAGGGAGTGACTGATGAGACCTGCTGCTTTGGTTTAGCGAAAGCTGGCTGCTTTGGAACCATGTTGGACCTTGATCCAAGAATCTCCTCTTTTCAGGGCTGTTTGTGTTCAGGGCTTTGGTTTGGCTCCAGCTCTAGTGGGGTAGAAAATAAGCCATGTTTCATTGTGTCCGGTTAATAAAGTGGTAAACATTGTTTTGTGCCATGGAGCTAAAATAAATCCAACTATTTTGTACATAGTGAAGGATGAGAAGAAAATATACTCTTTCATATTATTCTAGGAAGTAGCACACTATCTTTAGTGCAAACAATGTTACATTCTTGTAAGCAAAAGTGAATTAAAGCATAGTGCTTTTATATTACTACCAAGCTGGGAAATGCAAATGCTTGACCATCAGCTATTCTGCTTGTAAAAATAAGCATTTTTTTTGCTAACAATAGAAATAGTGCCTTAAGTGCATAAACCAGTAATATTTTTCTATGTGCCAGATATCCCAGATATAAAATACTTTGCACACTCTTTTCCCCTGATTTTCTATTTGCACAGAAAGAGCAAATAGTATAGCTTTACTAGGACACCATTTCCTGTGTTTTCAAACAGATCTGACTTGATCCTGCAGAGATGTATGCACATGCTTAGTGTAAGGCACTAACAATTGTTACACAGCAGCCTACAGGCCTCTAGGAAATCACGCTTGGAAATAAAACCAATCTGTAGAGTGGTTTCCTCTCTAGCCTCCATCCCTTGGAAAAGACTTATACCACAGTCAGGCATTAGAAGGATAGGATAGAAGTACAGGACAGCATCAGAGCTCACCCACCTCTCATACAGTGTTAGAAACATAATGTAAAAAGTTCCTTAAAAAGGAATTAGACACACTGTAGGATATTTTCTCTTTCCTCAGTTAACAATATTACTGCTGAGGTGAGGAAAAATAATGGTGATGGTAGTCAGAACTTTGAGTAAACTCATCAGTAATTATATTTTTTGCTGTTTTTCTTTAGCACTGTACAATGCAAGCCTTCTTTCCAGACAGAAGGAACATCATAGTAGACAGGATATTATGCTAAAAGTTTTTGTGTCATGTCTGTAATTACCAGCAGAATCAGTGCTGGTCATCAGAGCCAACCTGACCATAGGCACGAGGTGCTGGGAAGCGTGTGAATGAGGCTAGATAGTACGTGAGTCAATGACCAGGCTGACATCCAGCCACGCTTCAGAAGCAAAATGCCAAGCAACGCTGAGCATGGACAGACAGACACTGGGAAGCCCTTCCAGATGCAATTCTCCTATCAGCTCCCTGGCAAACCTCACCCTTTCTGTGTCTGTATGGAAAAATCTGCTTGTTACTCTGAGTAACTGCAGACATAGGAGACATTTCAGGTACAATCCTTTGCTGAGCATTTAATTTTTTCCACCAGGTGAACCAGTCTGGCTGTGTGTTGAACAAGTGTCCAGTGATAACAACAAGGTGAACAGAGATTTACACAGCAGGTTCCCTGCTCTCTGGTAACTCCACACTTTTCCTGGGGAAAACCCCAGGTAGCTTCTTGCACCTCTGTTGGAGGTTTAATCACCCTACTGTAACGATACGCACCCTGAGTAGTTGGTGCGTTTTTTCCTACATGTTTTAACAGTAGTTAAACAATATTTTAGTAATATTTTTTCTCTTACCTCTTCTTTTTAAAATCAGTACTTTTAAAAAAACCTCTACAAACAGATGCTATAGGTAGAGCAAAATTTGCAATGAGACAGATTCCTGCCCTGGAACAAACAAGAGCAGGCAGGAGAGTCCAGATCAAGCCCCTCTTCATGGTCTATACTAGGAAACAAACTTCAGTTTCCTGTTTTCCAGGTGATTTCCCTAATTGCAGGCTGGGAGCCCTTTTCATCACTGATTCACTATCCAGCTGCGTCAGGAGATCTCCAGCAGAGAATGTCCCCAGGAAAAGGGACAAGCAGAGGCTGCCGACCTCCCTCGCTCCAGCCAGCATGCTGCCTGCAAGACTGCGGGCTCCTCTGGGCTGGGTCCCTCCAGCTCTCTCCCTGCCTCCTGACAAATATATGAAAAGCCTCATGTCTACCCTGATGTACCACAGCCAGAAAAAGCAACCTTGACAATTTTTGCAAGGCAGGAAATATGCTTCCTTTCCCCCCAGCTCTGCTGGTGAGGCTTGTGCTGTACTAACAAATAGCAATGCACAAATGTATTTCCATTTAAAACACAATTATTTTACTAGCCGTGGATCCACCAAAACTTCTGGTGAATCTGTCATGTATGTGTCCTCTACTTCTGTAATGGAAGTGCAATTATTCTGTGGGTTCACCCCAGGAATTAGGTCATCACAGCAAAGTAAAAGTAAGGGAACCAAGCGTTAGGAGTTTGGAGGGGAGAAACTGTTCATGAAAGTTAAATTAGTCTGCAAAATTACACCCTTCGTTTTCTTTTCCCTTTCCCCATGTCAATGTATATCCTTTAAAAATCCTGACTCCTTGACAAAGTTTGAATGACTCCCAACTTAAGCATCGCATTGCCAAGAGCCTCTTTTGTTTCTTTATAGTTTGCATCTTCCCACACATACAAACTGCCATAAGAATACCCTCCAGCCATGGGCTGAGACATCATAGTTGCAGATATGTATGAGAGAGTAGGTGCAGAATGAGGCACAACCAGCCAACCAGCAGCTCAACAAGCAACCAAGAAAAATATAGGCACAAAAAGACACCTCTGTCCAAAGAAAAGCTGCAGAAACACAAGGCTCAGGCAGCAAGGACTGACCTGCCATTTGAACAGCCCTTGGGAGAAGGTTGTCTCTCTGCTGAATACAGGGGACCAGGCTCCTAATTCAGACACCTTAATCAAATGCATAAACTTAGGTGGGATGAATCTCGACCCTCTCCCTCAGCCTGAGTGGGAAAAGTGAGGGATGATAGCATTTGCCACCTTTGCAGTGCCTCGCAGAGGACAAATGAATGGGAAAGTGGGTTGCACAAACATCACGGTATTGGAGGTCAGAGAAATAGCTTAGACAGAAACCCATTTCATCAGCCCACTGAAATATCTCTAGACAGTGAAAGGTCTTCATCATTCAGCCTCAGACAGAGTTGAACAAGGGACCTGCAACTTAAAAGTCAAGTCCTGTGGCTCACTGTTTATGTAAACCAGGGGAATTTGGCAACACAAAAGTAAATTTACCCCCCACGGATACTGACCATTTAGAATTTGACGGCTTGCAAAAAACTTTGCTCCCATCCAGAAAAGGTATCTAGTTGGCTATGTGCTTCCCTTGAACTAAAGACCTTTGCTTTTACCAAGTCTGGTAACTGGTGTTTCCACACAATAGTTGAAAATACCTGTTTTCCAAAGAAATGAGTTTGGATATTTTAATCTGTAGGTTACTAAGCAGTCCCTCCTCTGTACTAATGCTCCATTGTGCCTACACAGGACTGCAGTTCACTGAAAGCTCATAAATTTCATGTGGTTCTGCCTGGTCTTTATTTTAGGTTCTTGAACCATTTTTTGCTTTCCTCATTTTCTTTGCAGCTGCAGAGAGATATAGTAAGCTACTGTATAACATTTTGAAAGCAGGGCCTCTGAGAAGTTTCCAAACTGCATACAAGCAGGTTATTCTTTGGCTTGTTTTCTTTGGCTTGGTGTTAGCAGTACAGAATGAGTCAAACAGTATTAACTTTCAAGAGGGAAGTGGTGTGGTCAACCAAAACTGTTTGCGGCTAGATTGCGAAGATAGGTAGAGCAGGTAATGAAGAACAGCCCATAATGCAGGGTGTAGGTAGGAGAGACAGACAGACTCAGACAAACAGAATCCTTAATAATGAAATCAACACTGTCGCCTAAATTTTTCTGCAGCTTTATGTGCTAAGGTTATGATGCAGCCTGGCTTTTCTGAACTGGTCAGCCTTGAGAAGATGGCCTGGTGCATGTCGTGCTTAATGGTCTCAAATGCAACACTCTGCAAGAGGAGAATAAAGGTTGGGTGCTATGAAAAAAATAAAAAAGAGAAATATATCAACTTTCATTTGTGGCTGGTTAAATTCTTTCTTGTGTCTCCTCCCATTTTTACAAGTTGTTCCTTATCTGTTCCACAATTAAAGAAGGCAAGGAAGATGTTTCCATCCTTCCTTCTCTCTAGGATGTGTTTCAGGTATTAAGAAGTACATCATGCACTCATACAACAGACAACTCTTTCTCTTACAATTCAGAAGAGCCGAGATGGCCTCTCCCAAGCATTGTTCTCCCTCACACTTTGCACGGATCTGTGCAGCACTGACATAGGAACAGTCTGACCAAGATTTATCATTAACACTAATAGAAAATGCATTTACTCATTACAATTCCCAATTGCAGCAGACAAACAAAGGGCACAAATGGAGATGCAGAGCAAAAATCCTTTCTACATTCTTCATAATGGGTGACAAAGGATGAAGCAAAAGCCTGCAGTGTTTTTGTATGGGCCTGGAAAGAGGAAACTGCTGCACCTTCTGATAATCCAGGGCAGGTGAAGCTGGGAGGGACTGCAGCATGGATGAGTTTTCACACCTTCCGGTTATATTCCAAGAAGAAAGGGCTGTTCACTGAAAGTGCTGCACAGCTTCACCAGCCTTTCTCTTAGATGAGTGTTGTTTTGGTAAACCCGTAAGTAAGGCAACTCCTTAAAAACAGAGGCTTCAGAAAAGGTCCTGCACCACCAAAAGCTTGCTTGGCGAATGGGAGTGTCTGACCACTCCAGACAGGGTGAAAATTTCCCTCCCCCTTCCCCCAGCTCCCTTAGAAGCCTGAGGAAGAGAAAGCCCCCTCCATGCCACCTCCTGCAGAGAGTAGGGTGAAGGAAGCAGGTTGCAGACATTGTGTGCAATTGGGTCCTGCTGCCCTCCAGGCCATCCCTGCAGGAAACTTTCTCATCTGACAGCAGTGTGGTAGGTGTTTGGTAGTGAACCCTGGAGGGGACAGTGGGTTTGCTGACCAATGTTTCACCAGCCCAACTTTGCTAGCTAACCTCCTTCTAGGAAGGGTAGGGGCTATATGACACCCTTAAAACCACAGCAGGCAAGTGCAATGTGGGATTTGAGCTACAAATCCATCCTTCCCCAGCTCATGCAAAGCCCCAGCAGCTACTACAAACCTTTAATTCGCTCACATTTAATGACTGCCATTCAAAAGTCTGTCCTTGCTGAAGAAATATGATGGGTGAAGGACCAGACTCAGAAATCTTTGATTCAGAGCACCACCAACTAACTTCGCTGGAAAGATACTTGGCATGTCAGTGAACTAGGGTCTTCAGTGGGGACTGGCGTATAGTCACATCCCCTATGGCCAACCTACTTGCCAGGGTGCTGAATATTAATGCTTTTCTTTACATACATACACATGCACACGCAATACAAGTGGCATCTATACAGTCTTTTTTTTCATACTTCTATGGAAAATGGTCCCCCCACAAAAGACTTGTTTTGCTGATCTTAACAGCTACAAATTCTTTGTGCAGTTGACAGGAGAAAGTCAGACCTACTGACTGTTTAGGAAGCATTTTCAGAAATAATATATATTTACCTAATTCTGCTTTTGTCTCAGTTACAGAGTACCTGCCCACTGATTTCAGCAGAGCTAGACCGAGGCTGTACAGCCCTTGAAAATCCCACCATGCAAATATAGGTAAACCCTTAAAAATATTCACCACAGACTTTGTAGCCATTCAACCCCTAGGTGATGTAATAAGTACAAAAAACCAAAAGATTGACAAAGATGAAAAAAAGTGAAAGAAACGAAAAATAACTACTTACCTGTTCTCAATTTAAAATCAAACTAATTCAAGGCGGTGAGGGAGAGAGTTGTGTGGGATTGAGTGACTCAAAAAGGGAGTCGAAATAATTTCTATAGGACTGGGCCAGTCTTATCGCCATTCCTAGCCTACACTGCAGCAACTCTAGTTTCCTGTTTACCTGCTTTATGTGAGGAAGGAGCTTGTCTTTTCAACACTTCTGTGTATCTTTAAAAAATCAGCCAAATAACTAGGCAAGCAAATATATATGAGCACTCCCAGAAAAGTGATCTCAACACAAGATTTTGTATTGCACATACTTGGCAATTTTATTTAAACTAAAACGATGAATTCCCTGCCTCACATCACCCAACATCAACTCTCCTAACTGACTCAGCAGTGGGACTGATAAATGCCAGGGAAAATACACCTGTTACATCTTTTCCAGATGGAAAAGACACATCTGCACCATGAAACCTCAAGGATGCTGATATTAAAAACCTATTGAGGTCACCTATTGAGTAGGACAAAGAGGAACCCCCCTATCCCTGTTACACCAGGAAGTGCTGAGCATTCATATAAATTTCATAATCCTTTGCATATCTGATGGAGAACAACCAGCACTGCTTTTAGGAGCTGTGGGTAGCCGCCAGCCAGTTAAAGTCAATACAAGGTAGGTCTTGCCTGCACCTTGCCTGCATTGAGGGATCTTTGCACTGGGGTAGTTACAGCAGCTACTGGTCTTTGCTTTTACTGGTCTTTTCAGCTCATGGGCAGCATGCCTGCTGTATGATTTCCAGTCTGAAACTGACTGCTTGAGCGCATGGGTCTCTCCATCTCCACTTGTGTATATGAGTTTTGCTTCAGGTTCCTGCTTCCAGTCAACCTCCCCTCAGGGCGGCCAGGTGAGGGGACTCTGAGACCTTAGACAACAGGATGGTGTGGTGCCAGCCCTGCCAGCCACTGCAAGGGGGCCAACCCCAGCACAGAGCTGCCCCTGCCCCAAGGGGGCTGCTCCACCATCCCCTTGTGGAGGAGAAGGGGCTTGCCGAGCAGCTGGGAGGTGAAGCACAGGGAGGTCTTTCTGGTACATGGGGGACCCAAGAGCTGCAGAGGTGCTCGTGAGTGCTCTGCAGAGCTGACTGCATCCAGACATGCGACCGCTGGTCCTGTTCTGCAGCCAGACTTTTAACATCCAGTGTCAGGTGGTCCTGTGCTATGTGATGCTCCTGTGCTATATGGTCCTGTGCTGAGCCAGAAGGCGCAATGCTATATCACTGGAGTAATTCAGGGTAGTTGTGTGAAAGTGCGTGCATAATGGAAACAGGATGATTTCCCCCTCACTCTTCACTTTTCTTCAGAAAACACAAGTTCACAAAGGGACAAATTGCTCTCTGCTCTTTCACTCTTTGTGTACTTTCATTATGAAAACTGGGCTGGTGGCATGCACAGCTTTCACAGCGGGGGGAGACGTGCCCAACTGCAGAATGTGCATTTTAGGATGTTGTTCCCTTGCCGCTTGGGGAGGGGGACAGCAGAGATGGCTTGGCTGCCAGGGGGGTGCTAGGACTGTTCTGCTTGTTCAAGAACAGATCCTTTGGTCCGCAAGCATGCCCTTGCAATAATACACCACTTTATTTTATTTAAGTGGATTCAATTGCTCTTCTTTGTCCATCCTTCAATGAGGCACACACACACAGAGGAAGGAAACCGACAGCGATCCTCTACCTACCCGTACCCCTTTAGAGACAGCAACACATCAAGTCCTATTGTGTGATTTTGAGCTAGCGATGTTTTGTAACTTTCCCCAGCTGCTGCACACTTGCATATAACCATTGCCCAAGCCAACTACAAATGTCACCAGAGTGCACCCATAATTTAAGGACTATTCCACCCACGTCAGTGTCACCCAGACAATAGGACGTGGGGACACAAACACACAGGTACAGACCCGGCAGTATGCAACCGTCGGCCTTTCTTGCAGCCCAACCCTTTCTTTTGTCTGTACACAGTCTATTTAGATTGGAAGCTCTCAGGGGCAAGTACCTTAGCCAAGATTTTTTAAAAAGTGATTAGCAAAGCTGGATTGTGATACTGGGAGGGTGATGTGCTGTGGAGCACGCAGCTAGTGCTAGCAAAGGAAGAAAGAGTCCCTGTTGCGTTTCTGTTATATAGACAATCAACTTGTAAACACCATCTTTTCCTCTAAATGTTTTCTGCCAAGTGATTTTTTGGGCACTGTAAGTCTCCAGGTAAATGGAAGTATCTGAAAAGCCATCACTGAAATTTATATGGTGGGTCTATTCCAATGACATGATGATTCATTTTTTCATGGTTTTTAAACTGTTTGTTGGTACATGTTAGTTTTTTGGAGAACTATTTGGCTTTTCCTTGCATGAAAGGTTGAAAATGGAATTGATGTTAAACCCTCAGAAGAATCATCCCTCCCCAGCCTGACATGTGCAAAGTCTTCCTTGCTTCTGCCATGGGCTGGGGAATGCCAGCTCATCACAGTGTCTGCCAACTCTCCTCCCAGAAGCTGCTCTGGAAGTCTAAGGTCTGTGGGTAAGGGCTAGGTGGGGCAGGGGAAAGGATAAGCAGGTCAGGTGCACTTAACACCACCAGCCCTTGGGGATTCCCTAAAAAAAGACCTCAGACTGGGCAAGGGGGTGTTTGAAGATTTCCTTCAGAACAGCTACTAGCCATTGAGCTTTCCTTGAACCTTACAAGTGAGGTGGGATCACTTCAGATCAGGATCTGAAGGTGCCCTTAACTGCAGCTGAGCAAAGATGTACCTCCCTATGGCTAGCTTTGCCAGGAGGCAGAAGGAAATTTCCGTCCCTAAAAAGGTGCTTTTTTGGGCCAGCAGCTTTTTAAACTCCTTCTCAAATCCTGCTCAGCAATATTATTCTCTCTCTCCCCACTCCTTAGCATCCTGCCCTTTGATATAAGGATGCCAAAAAAGTATTTGGGAAAACCACATATCCAATATGGGATAATCACATTTAATGCCCAGCTTAACCTTGGACATCTCAGGCCCACTGGGGCTAAATCCATGTAGCCTTTTCCTTTTGCGCTGTTTTCAGGCACCTAGTCCATTAGTGAATTTTTCAGAGCTATGTAGGTTAAAACAATTCAATGAGAAAAACAGAAAGAAGCAGTCAAAAGAAGAAAAACCTAATTTTTCAGCAGATGTACACAGTAGGTCAAATGGCCTAAGGGAAATATTTAATTTAAGAGTCATATTATTTCTACCAAGTTTCCTAACCAAAAGTATTTTCATCAGGAGCACTACTCTTGATCTGGTTACTGCTAATGATTTTCCCCATGGACTTAGCTCATAAAAACATAAATTGCTTTATGAATCACAGAATCATAGAAGTTGGAGAAGAAAATGATGGGTTAGGTCATCTTGCCCTTCTCCCTGACAGTGCAGTATTATTTCTTTTTCTAAAAAATTTTGAAAATAAGCATTTATTTAAAGCTGGAGAATGAAAATTCTAAGTTCAAAAGAGGAGGAATGGTCAGATTCCTAAGTACCTTGGCTCTCTCTACAAGCTATGACAATGTGAGGAAAAGTATCATCTGGATAGGCGCAGACAGAAATTCAACAGCAAAAAAAGGACAATGGTGTAAGTCCTGCACATGGATAATTATCATGGTTGTAAATGCAAATCTGGTAGTTACACAGGCAAATATGCTGCTAGGCAAAGACCTGGCCATCACAATAACTGCAACCAAATGTACAACATGACGTGCAAGAACCCAAAGTCTGCAGACCTTTGTGCATCAAGTGAAGGTGCGCACGTGTGATAATACACACTGTTATGTCACCTATTGTAACATCTCCACACATCCCAGTGAGCCAAAAAGCCTGTGCTTTTGGAGTCTTTGGTTTGAGTGTTTTTCTGTTTTCCAAAAATGGCTTCAAATCCTGCTTTGTATTACTTTTTGAAGTTTTTTCCCCAAGCATGTCTAGTTGAAGAGGCTCTCCTTTTGCATTAAAAAGACCCACTTTGAGAACCCATCTAATTCTGGCTCAGAAACTGCTCTTGATCCGACATTCTCTGAAGACAAGAGAAAATGTTTCTATTATTTCTTAAGTTAATCAATCTTAAAGTTTTTTTAAAAAAAGTATTTCTATGTCTTGTAAAGTTCACTAAACATCATCCTGGTGTGAAGTTCCGACTTTTGCCTCAGATAGCTTTTGTCTGCAGAAACAGCCCCTTACCTTCAAGCATTTCTTGAGAGAACCATTCTACAGTAAATGAATGAAAAACTGTTGCTGGAGTTGGATTTGGACTTCCAAATGTTTTTTCTAGATCTTTGTAAGACAGCAGTATCTAAATTTGTTCCCATTCCTGTCTTCCGTGGATTTCTTTTGAATTGGGACACCTTAGAAAAGACATAGTATTTCTGTAATTTCTTTAGCTCAAGTGAGCAAGTGAGTCATGGAACTGTAAGCATAAATGTTTCCAAATATCGATTACTGAAACTAGAAACACTCTAATCTAGCAGTTTTTATTTTTATTCTAGTCTCAATACAAGAAGGCCTATATAATTTTAATTTCCTCCAGTACACAGTGTGCATATTTTGGTATGTCTAATCACAAATCTTATATGTGAGTTTGTGCAGGTAATAGCCCTGCAATCTGTTTTTGTACAGGCTACACATGTAACTGATTGGATTGAACCAATGCAAAATAGGATATACCCATCAAGCTGAAGTATAGAAAAATAAACGTATAGCCCAAACCCACCAGAACTGTCTCAGATCAGAGAATGCATTGGGTACCACTTCTTTTTTCCTTCACAGCCCCTGGTGTATCTCTTCAGGGCAATCTGTATCTCAGTCAAATGTATAAAGAAGAGAGGAGATACCAGACTGAGCGCAACAGCCGCTGCGATTCAGAAACCCTTGGTAAGAAGTCAAACCAAAGGACTTTGCAGTGCTCTTACAAATGAAAGGAGCATAATCCTTTCTACGCTGCGCTTTGTCATGAATGACTTAGCGATAAAAGGAGCTGTGCATTCCTACTGCGGGGGGAGTCTGACCTCTTCTCCTGGCACACATAAAGCCTCCTCCACTATGCAGCTGATGTGCCTACGACAAAGTGAAGTTATTTACAAGGAAGCTCTTACATACATTTGAGTTGGGAATATACATGTTGCTTCAGTATATATTATATCTCTACTTCCTTTTTAAAATGTAGACTCTTATTAAATATTAACTATTATACCAACTGAAGAATTGATTTAAAACAGTAGGTATGCCTGCAGGATGATTTTGTTTCTTACTATTCTAGCAGACTCATATTAAAAAAAATAAAGCTTATTTGTTGTCTGCAAACCAGGAACATGCCCAGGTAATCACATATGCAAATCTGGAACTTGCATATACAAATATCTTTTTTATGTGCACAGCTGCCTGGTTCACCAGGGATATTTTTCAGGGACAATTCAACCACAATTTAAAAAAAAAAAGCAAACAAACTAAATAAGAAGCCTTACCCCAACAGCAGTATTTATTTTAAAGTCTGTCCTCAAATCCAAAAAATGTAGGTCAGATTTTTCCACTAAATGCATACAGCATCATGATGCAATTCAGACAAATGAAGGCTTGAGAAGACAGGCAAGACATGAGTTTTCTAAGCTCTTTTAGTTGAAGTTTCAAACCTTTCTTTTCTTTCCATGCCTCATTTAAGCAATCCCGAGCTGCAAGTCTCATTCTCTAGTGGGTGCTTGAAGACTGCTGCTCTCTTCTCCTGGGACAATTCCACTTAAGCAACAGCCAGAACTCCTGCCAAGAGTGCGGGAGGAGTGCAAGACACTAACCACAAACCTCAATTTACATCAGGGCATTTCGATAAAAATATGAAAATGCCCCATTTGGGCTAGCGACTGAGATTAATGATTGCCTCTGGTAACAGGCAGTGTAGCAGATGCAGAAGCATCTATACCTGCAGATCTGCTCCACCTTCACTTCACCCCGTAGACAAAACTCACCACCCGAACAAAACAACCGCCTACATGAAAGGTGCAGGTATTCCCCTGGAGATATCAAATGATCCATCTCCTTCTTGTATTTGATTCTTAAAAAAAAGGAAGGAAAAAAGGAGGAAAGTTTGGCTGTCTGTGAAAATGGGTGCTCCTAAGCTATATGACAGCATGAGGTACAGTGAACTCCACAAGGCAGCAACCAGGTGTCCTCTCTCAGGCATTTCTTTATTTTTGCAGGGTCGCTGAGCTTGAAAAGTTAGATCAATGACATATTGGTTTCCAATGCTTTAAAATCCTCCTAACATCTGAAAAGCAAGACTAGCAAGAAATGATGTGTAAGGTATATGCTGCCCACCTTTTACCAGCATCCCTTCTGTCAGCTCTTGGGTATGATCCAAGTCATCCCTGGGTAGATACTTTAGAAATGCAATGCAAACCAGCTGGACATCCATGAAAAATAAGGCTTCAGGAAGGCATAATTAAAACCATTCACCGGACAGCCTTGGCTTAAAACATACCCGCTGCTCCTATACATTGGATATTGCTGCATTTCATGAGGCTGGTGATGAACCCCTATAATAAACCATCAACTTGGCCTTCTGCAAATGCTGTCATTAGCTCACTTACTTCTGGGTTCACGAGGTCCGTCCACTGTTATCTTGATGGCTCTGTGGTATGTGGCTACTTGTGGTGGATTTGTGAAGACTGTGATAGTCAGAGTGAAGCTTTTCCCTGCAACAGGAAAAAGATGTTACTGAGCATATGTGTTGAGAAAAGTGCTATCATTTCAGATAGCACTCAAACACACCAAATGGCACTCAAACATTTTATTTGTCCATATCTGAAGGCAGATACACCCCAGAGAGCCAGGTGTATAACCTCACAACTGCCTGGTGCTGGATGCATTCCCTCTTTGGCAACTGGTCAAAGCTTTCAGAAAAAAAATAAA
>VZTV01119098.1:6701-19994 GCA_013400875.1 Anhinga rufa | reverse complement strand
TTCTGTGATTCCATGATTCTATCAAGACTGGAAAGAAACATAGGATCCTTTGGTTTTATAGGTACTGCTTAAACATGAACATATGTTTGAGTTAAAATGCACAGAGCTACAACAGGAGAGCCTCGGGGAAATGAGGTAGCCTCCAGCAAAGATAAGCCAGGGTCTTTCATTCAGAAGTCCTGCTGAAGGAGCGAGTACACTCAGTTCTTCAGCTTGTTTCTCCCAGGAGGCTACCTATCCAGGCCAGGATTTTCCATCTGCAAACTGCAGGAACTGCAGGCATCCCCACTTCAGTTTTTCAGAAGGGTTTTTCCACCTCAATTCTCCTTTAAAATCCTTACCCAAGCCTTGCCCTAAACTCAGAGGGAAACACTTGCTTTCCTATGCTGTGATCATCTGGGAGCTTTATTCTTCCACCAACCACCTTAGGACCACAGAGCCGTTGGCACAGTGCACTCAAACCCCTGCCTGCTGAAGCTGGGTAAGCATTTCCAGGACCTCTGCTGAGACCTCAGCTTTGACATCTCCAGGACACACTAGAAAAAACTATCTTGACACCATGATTTAAAGCCCTACCCTGTGCACCATGCTCACAGGAGAAGCATGTGCTGCTTATACAGCTCATAGTGATCCATCCGAAGGCCCCTGCCTCATAGGCCATTTCTTTTCTGGGTTACAGTTGAAAAAAGAGGAGCATTGCATCTTACCAGGCAATATCTCTAGCACGCAGCCTCATCCACAGTTTCTGTTTCACATGGTTTATCCCGTACTGCATCAGGATAACCTGACAGAAGGAACTTTTGCCGTTATTTTGGTATGACTAGTTTTCATCAAGCAGGATCCCACCCTGTAATATAGCTCCAACAGCAAAGCCACTGAGATATAAATATGTATTTATGTATTTACAGAAGATATAACTGAGTCTTAAGTTCTGTCAAGGTTTGGTGCATGCAGGCAGCAGAGGAATGAAATCTGGTGTGGTCTCTTGGTAGATGGATGCTCACCTGGGATGTCCACAGCTGCTCAGCCTCCCCAAGAGGTGCCAGGGTGTGGTCTGCTGGCTACAAACACAGCTGCAAAGAAATGCCACTGGCCAGATGCGTGGGCTCCAACCAGATGAGCACCTCCGGCCAGATGTGTGGCCTCTCTGGAGAAGGGGGCTTGGCAGACCCCCAGGGTGGAGATGTGAGAGCCTTCACAGACACGGGTGATACAACTGAACAGGGCAGGAGGACTGAGTCCATTCTGCGAGCAAACTAGGCACCTGCCTGGGACCGACAAATTAGAGGAAAGCACTCCCAGAGCTGTAACATGGCTTGGCTATCTGCCAGCCATGTGGATTTCCCCAAAAAAATCAGCAGAGACATTTCTGGCTCATCTGTAACACAGACTTGCATGCAAGGCTTGCTGACCAAGCATTGTGCTGCCTTCCTGGAACTGTAGCCGAGGGATTAAGCCCCATGGAGGCAGCCTGGGACCATGAAAGAGCTAGGACCAGCCCTGGCTTTGGGCTAGATCTGTTGTGCTCAGAGCCAAAGCAGCAGTAGCAAGAAAATGTTGGATTATACATAACCAGACCATAAGAGAGAAGCCACAAACCTGTGGTGCCGGAAGAAAAAAGAAAAGTGGCAATAGGAATGGAAAGCAGTTTCTTATTGCAGGACTCTCTCATTAGAGTGATGGTCCTCTCTCAAAAGGCTATGAGAAAGAGGAATCTGTGTCTGCTTTCAGCTGCCCTGAATGGCTCTGGGGACCAGGTGATCTCACCAGGTCATTTTTATGATGAGATGATGATCTGTGGTCTGTCCTCAAGGTGCATTCACGTTTCCCTCAAGAGAGTTGTGGCTATACAAACCTGGGGCTGAAATCAGCCCACCTGAAGTGAGTCAAAGCAGAAGAAATTAGTTCCCGCCTTGGGCATGATGTTAAATAGATCAGTCATCCTGATGTTTATGCTGGTGCTATACGAGAAAAATATTCCTCCACCTCTTGACTAATGCCTACCTATGTATTTATAAATGTCCTTTGCCTTGGGCAGGTTAAATCCTCAGAGTCCAAACTTGATAAAAGCCCAGATCTCACTGATACAATAAAACAAGCCCCCATGTCTCATTCCATTTATAATCATGATATTTCTCACTGTAACTCTGTTATATCAGGATGTGGTATTCTTTGTATTTTTTCTCAGTCTTGCTTATACGACATGATCTATACATAACCAGGGTGCTATGGAAATCAGAGATATAAATCATTCTAAAGCCGGCATGCCTGCTTTAGTGTCACAAGCTACCAGTAAAATACCAGAGAAACTATGATAAATTAAAGTGCGCAGGAAATTGTTTCTATAAGAATCTTAAATCAATCATGATGCTGCTGACACTTTTCACAGCCTTTTCAGGGGTTGTGGATGTTGATGTGGACCTAGAACATCTACTGTCTGTCTTGCTTGAGACTGTGCATTAATGCTGGTGTAATTAGCAATATATATAGCCCTGGCACAAAACATACGCAAGTTGAAATATATACACCTCTTACAAACACCCATAGCTAAAATGATTTTACAGTCAATCGTGTTACTCAGTTTTATATTTCAGTCCAGTGAAAGGGCTGGAGAAGCTTCAGTGAAAGCTATTTGAATAGATATTGATTATACTACTATAAATGGACTGGAGCATCTCCCTTATGAGGAAAGGCTGACAGACCTGGGTTTGTTCAGCCTGGAGAAGAGAAGGCTGAGGGGGGATCTTATCAATGCTTATAAGTATCTGAAGGGTGTGTGTCAAGAGGATGGGACTGGACTCTTTTCAATCGCGCCCGATGACAGGACAAGGGGCAATGGGCACAAGTTGGAACACAGGAGGTTCCACTTAAATATGAGGAAAAACTTCTTTCCTGTGAGGGTGCCAGAGCAGTGGCACAGGCTGCCCAGAGAGGCTGTGGAGTCTCCTTCCCTGGAGACATTCAAACCCTGCCTGGACGTGGTCCTGTGCCCCCTGCTCTAGGTGTGCCTGCTCACGCAGGGGGGTTGGACACGATAATCTCTGGAGGTCCCTTCCAACCCCTACCGTTCTGTGATTCTGTGAAATGCAGAAATACTGGATTTTGTGTACTGAAGTGATTTGAGCTCCAAAGGTGCTGCAATTGTAATACACAGCGGGAAAATGTGCAGAGCACTTAAGAGGTGTCCTTGCTCAGTTAAACTAGCCTGGTCTTTGGTTATATGCTAGGCTAAGATATAAAACATGGATACTGCCTTCAGTGCAGTCCCTTGCAGCAGTCCACAGTGGGTGCATTACTCGGAGTGGTGGGAGATGCTCTGCTCCTTCCGGCAGAAGTGCCTTCCCAGGGGAGAATCTCCACCAGCCAACTGGGCTCACCAGTGCCAAAAGGGCTGGCCCTGCTCTTCCTCCCCATTCACCTCCCACACCCACGTGCCTACACACACCAACACATGCCTACACACACCACACATATGATGCCTGCACAGGCCACAACAATGCACACTCCTGTCCCATCTCTGCACTAGTTCCACCTCTCACCTCACCCCAAGTCCACACAGTTCAGCTCCCCACCGCAGCAGAAAAGTCACCCAGAAGCAATCAGGAAAACCCAGCAGAACACATGAATTGCTTTGCAAACAGCTTTTCTGGACTTCCACCATCCCAGGTATCTAGGGCATTTAAGTACATTTATATAGGTATGAGGCAGCTGTGCAGCCATCTCATGCAGCACCCCATCAGGCTCTGGTGCTGGGAAGGCATTTTCAAGAGCATTGCCAGGAACCAGCATAAAATGCTGATGGAGGAACCAAATGCTTCATATCCTTCACCTGGCTACAACCTGCAACATCATCCTCCCATCTAAGAGAAACCTGAAAGAGGTTTTAAGTTAATTAAAGTGCAAAGATATGCTGAATATTCTCAGGAAAAGATTTAACCCAGACTCTCTTCCTTCAGTTAGCAAAACAAGAGGACTGTTTTCTTTTCATTGTTTTCAGAGCAAAGGAGAGACCTGTGGAGGGGTGGCCTGGGGAGATCTTCCTGATTATAGATGAATTATATCAATGTGTCTGTCAGAAAGTCTGCTCTGCACTGAGCAGCCCAACAAACATGATTTGTATCTAAGATTTATATCTGTCAAGCCACATATAACACATATTATGTGTGTGTTGCCTCCCCTCAGCCAGGGAGGGCAAATATAATACACTTCTCATCGTATTTCTCCACTTGCTAAAACTATTTGAAGTGATTTAAGCAGAACTGGCATGATTTGCAATTTCCTTTTGCTTTTTAATTTTTTTGTATAGTGCTCACAATGTGTTGTTATGCTTCTTAGTACTGTGTGCACAAAAACATGCTTTGGCCTTTTCTTATCTGTGCAGTTGGAAGATGCCTGCACAGGGTAGGGTCACGCTGCAGCACCACCTTTTCCCAAAGAAACACCACAGATGTGCAGGAGGAGGCATTATAATAACACCCACAGAAAAGGCAGGTTATCAACACCCAGCAGTAATGACATTTAAGACCACTGTGACCATTTCTGCTGAATGACATGGTGTTCCCTGGACAAGTTCTTGTTTCATATCCCCAGACCTGTGACTGTGTATCTGGAGCTGCCCTGCTCCAAACACTCTTGGATCAAAATGCACCACACAAACACTTAAAATACAAACCCTCCTTGTTACCACAGTAAGTCAGGAAAGCCCAAATCTGTCTTCAGTTAGACTGACATTTACTAGCTATTACAATCAGCTAGGGTCTTGTTGTTTCTCAGAATGGGAACTTTTTTTACAGTTTAGTGCCAACTTACCTTCTACCTGCTGGGCCAAACCAAGCACGGTAATGATCATAGCAGGGTCAGTTCAATGGAAAACAACCTCCCTGCTCCTACATAATGTTGCCCTAAGCATATGTACTACATACATATATCAGGTTTTATATTCACAGTATCATGCTTCAACTCAGCTGCTTATTCCCCATGGTTCCCAGTGTATTTTTAGTTGGATGTTTTCCTATGGAGTCCTTGCTCTGTGATCGCTGGAGCTTGGCCCCTGCATGACTGCAGAGGTCAGGGGCTGGTGGGAATCCTTTTCTATCTCTGCAGACAAGCTATAGAGCAGGGCTGATCAGTTGGGTCCAGTGGGAAATGGCCTGTCTGTGAAACCACAACAAGCTGATGGATTACTGCAATTTGATTCATCTCCCAGCTGTACAGTTTGTGTAGCCTTGCCATTGCAGCTGCCGAAAAGCAACGCTCCTCTTGTAGGCATTGCTTGATAGCTCTTCCAACAAAATTCATCACCTTTCTGCCCCTTAACATCTTCCTTCCATACTCTCTTTCTGAAGAGGAGGAATTTTTCTGTATCTCAGAAAGGTAATCAGTTCAACTTCTGTACAAAGGAAAGCAGAGAACTTCAGCTGACATCCCACCCTCATGCACTGGAGAATTAGCAGGAGCTTCAAACATATCAAACAAGTTAGAAAAGTCAAGCTGTTGAA
This sequence comes from Anhinga rufa, assembly GCA_013400875.1. Classification (NCBI taxonomy): domain Eukaryota; kingdom Metazoa; phylum Chordata; class Aves; order Suliformes; family Anhingidae; genus Anhinga; species Anhinga rufa. The sequence goes on along the minus strand of VZTV01119098.1, from coordinate 14,496 downwards.
TATAACTCAGAGACCTAATGTGATACATCAAGATGTCATTTAGTACACAAATAATAGTTTATAATAGTGTAAAAACACACAAAACAAATTATGACAAAATCTGCTTCATTGTGCTTCCTGACTGAAAATCCAAGATGTTGAGATAGGATTATTCCACAGAGCTGGTTGGGAACATTTCAATAAAGGTTTTGGGTTTGGTTTTAAATCAAAATATGTAAATTTGTCTAACATTTTCATGAAAACTTTCTGTTTCAGTGAAAATTCAGTCAGGAAGACCCTTATTTCTGGAAGGGCTTTTGTGGGCTAAACAAGAAAGAGCTTCCACTGTAAGATACTCACAGATCTGTGGGTTAGTGCACATAACACACTAAAACAGAAAACATAAAAGACCCCTTGTTTAAATCCATGTTAAACTTTATGTTTGAAATCCTAGAAAGTATTTTAGGTGTCATAAAAGACAAACAATTCACACTAGATTTCACTACAAGACCCCAGTGAAGAGGCATCCATCTCTTTCCTTTGTGTCTTGTTGCAATAGTGAGACACCCTTACGTAAAAATCCCTGCCTCATTTTTAAACTTCACTTGTTGGTTTAAATGAGTCAAATTACAGCCTTTTTTTTTGCCAAGCCTTGCCCTCCTAAAGAGTCTTGCATTTTCTCTCAATCAAGGTACTTACGCAGTGCAATGCTCTCATCTCTTAATTTTATTTTTGAGATGCTAAAAAAAGAAGTCTTCTGTTTGCCTTATTTCAGGGTTTCTTTCCAGTTCTTTAAAATTTCTCTGGCTCTTCTCTCTGCAGTTTTTAACAGTCTCTTTCAAATGAGCCATGCAGATCAGATGCTTGACTGGCTTACACTGGCCCTCAGCTCTTGGCCCCAGATGCTGCTAACTAGCTGACTCTGTCCCTGGCCATGGTCTGTACTCTTTGTTCTTACTTGGATGTCCTTTCATGTGGCTGGTCCAAAGCAAATCAAAAACTACAATAAGACCTTTCAACAAAATTGTTATTAATATGTATTACAGCAGTGCCCGGAGTTGCCAGCTGAGACGGAGGCTGTATGTGCTGTCTAGCTAGACATTGTCCTGAAGCAGAGACAATCCTGGGGTGAAGTCTGCCACACTCCCCTGGAGTATCTTGTTGCTCAAAATCACTAACTCCATCAAATTCAGTGGCACCGTCCATGCATCAAAGTACTATTTTTCATGAACGACAGCAGCAGCAAACAGTCAAAGCGATCTGGTTAATTTTAGAATTACCATGTTCGCTGGATGCGTGATATTTCTTGAATTCATTGTGAAAGACAAGGTGAAGGAGAAATAACCCAAAAATCTGTTGAGCTGCTTGCAAATCCTTTGCGAGAATCCTATTTCTTCTATGAGGGAAGTAAGAGACAATTTAAAACTAGGATTTTGGAACGACAATTTTTTAAACTGGTAGACAAGGACACATTGTATGTCCATATGCATTTGTGTCTAGTGAGATTTCAAAGGCTTCAACTGACACAGTATAAATTAACTGATTAAAAACCTTTACTGGAAGACTAGTAAATCAGAATGAGACTTGGCTATTCCATTTCTGAATTACTAAACTCCATTATTAATATGTTCTGGCTATTACTGGGGTCTTATCATTGCAGAGGGGCTTGCTGACCTATCAAAGCCTTTAGTTTAATTAATGACAATAAACTGCTGCACAGAAGTCTCTCAGATCAGGTAGCAAATTGCATTTGAAACTATAGCCTGTGCTTGAGCATGAATAAATTATGGATTTTCTCCTGTCAGTGATACATCCTCCTCAACAGGGCAAGCCCTTGGTCTGTGGTCCTAGGCTGGGCCTTCCAAGCACTTCTGGTCTGCTTCAGACACATGGATGGAGGCACAAGGGCCTGGGAGCTAACTTGGAAAATGAAAGAAAGATCATGGAGCGCCCTGTGTAATCGTCTAGTTTATAGTTCCATTGTCTCTTCATTAAGTCTCATTCAAAACGGGTAGATAATTCTGAGGATAAATAAGTTAAGTCTAATTGACTCTCATTTTCAGAAGGGGTTGAGGGCTTCTGTGAACATTGCAGAATTCCAAACTTCTTATTAACCCAGAGCTTTATAAAATTAATTTATACATGAATGTTAAATATAGACAGAACAATAAATATAGAACAACACTGTCTGTTTTAAGACAGTAGCACATTAAATCTTCCTCTTACAGACTTGCTCAGCTGCAGATAAGGTTGGAACATCCAGATTTCTGAGCCTAAAAAAATTCAGCTGCTTTGTGCTTTGTCTTTTTTTTTTAATTTATTTATAGAAAGGCTCAGTTATGACACGCATTTTTTGGAACTACAGATTCAAGTAGAAATCAGCTTGATTCTTTATCAGATGAAACGGACTCCTGCTTCACTGTGTGCTTTGGAGATTAATTCAGAGAAGACAGAAGATGAGGATGCCAAAGCCCCGACTGACCTCAAGCGAGAACCACAATGGGCTTCAGGCGCTCCAATCTTCAGTTCTTCAATGTCTTGTCTATATGAGCCTGGCCCTCATAGAAGAAAACAGAGTCCTGAATTTGAAGCCCAATCACCTTCCAAGAGGAGCAGAGCCAGAGGGTTCAGACCCACATCTCTCCACCACACCTGGTGGGAAGACCCTGCTTTGCCCTGTAAAGTAGTCCTACTTTGCAGTAAAACTAAAAGCTTGAAGAGGACAGCAACAGAGGGCATACAAGAACGAGCGTAGCTGTAGTCCAAGGATTAAGGGACTCACCCAGGAGGGAAGAAAACTGGTTTAATCCCTATTTCAGGGCTTTTTATGCAAATTAATGCAAAACAGGTAAGCTGCCTGTGGAACAAGGACTGGCATGCAAGTACCACTCCATTCAGGTGTGAGCTCTGATGGGGCTGGGGGAGGAGAGCAATGATCCCTGCAGGGAGATGCTGGGCAGCATGAGGTCTCTCTGTAAGGCTAACGGACAGTCAGTCATAATTTCAGCACTGATTGCAATAGCAACAAGCCTGTGCCCAGGGATTTTGAAGTGTTTTTGGATGAAAGCTGCTGTGCACAGTCAAGCCACTGTGCAATAAGGCATCACTTTAATCCATTAGCTTTCCATTACAGGCTAAGTATGTTTCTTAATTAGTGAGGGTGACTTTGGAGAGTGGCTTAACCACATGATTCTCACTAACATGAAAGAAAAGTTTATTGTTGCATCCTAGACTTTGCCTAATATCTTAATTTCTCCCTCAGAGCTGTGCCTGCAGGCAGCAAAGTCAGATGAAATCCATTTAAGGAAAAATGTGTTTAGCGTCAGCATTCAGGATTTAGTGCACATAGCCTGATCCTCTCTTTATTTGTAATTCCCTGTTCAGTCATTTCCCTTCTACGCTGTGAGAGCCTCTTGAAAAGACCAGGCTGAGAGACAACATTTGGTGCAATTACAGCAGAGTTGCTTTTCCTGAAGTTAAGGAACATGAACACAAGGCTTCCTGGGCCTGTCTGTTTTTTAAAATCAGATAGTGGTCAAGCATGGAACAGGAGGCAGGGATCAGACAGGGCTTTACGGCCTTTTTCTCTTCCCTTGGGCTGCCTCCAGTGTCACCAGTGCACAAGCTAAAATTTCAGCTCTCTGATGACTTGTGTTCAGCTGCAGGGAGCTGCCACATCCCTGCCCCCCTGCAGCCCCCGTCAAGGGCACTGCAACAGCTGAGAATAACAGGAATGCAGCAGCTCAGGTCACCTTTCTCTCACGCCCCCTTCAAAATACTCCTCTTCCAGAAAGGAAAGCAATGGCTTGTTCTGGTAGCACTGCACCATTCAGCAAGTCTCCTCAAATTCACAATAATCACGGTTGTGGAGGGAGAGTCCTCAGTTAGAGGCGTCAGTGCACAGCAGACAGCTGACCCCTCAGAAGTTGAGGGGCTTGGTCTGGTAACCCATCTCTGCTAGTAGGAAACTGCTCAAAAATTTTCCACCCCTTCCTTCCCACCCACATGCTGCAGCTCATGCTCCCCTCAGTTGTGCCAAGGCAGCTGCTTTGGGGACTGTGCTGCAAACAGGATCAGTTCAACGATCTCTGTTTAAAAATAAACTTTTTTTTTTTATTCTTTTGCTTAAGTAATGTCAATAATCCACTTTGCAGCCCAGCCGCACAAGCTGTTGCATTGCTCAATGGAGGGGGCAAAGAGACGTGGTGTTGGGAAAGGAAATTGTGGCTGAAGAACTGTTTCACTGAAGTACAGCCCCGTTCCCCCACCAGGTTCCTGCAGTACGACCTGGATATTCCAGCATGTACAGGGCTCTTTGGTCATTAATACTGAGCTGTACACTGCTTGGTCAGGCAGCAGTGTGAATTCATGCCCAGTAAAATGGACACACCATTGCATGTTTGCTGAATTTGCAAGATAATGCACCATGGACTGTGTCATCTTTAAATATTTATGGTGGCCTATTCTTACAGGAAGCAAAGCAATACCTTTCCCCATGTAAAGACTGCAAGGACAAAGTTACCTCATCAACATTCCCACACCTCTGGAACTAAGTTCAATAAACAGAATTAAGCACCTAAATCAAGACCATATTTTGTAAAAGACTCCTAGTGTTTTAAAGGAGACCCTACTGGAAGACCTGTGGCTATTTGGCAATGGTAGCTTCTATTTTGGTGCATCTGTAAGAGGGGAGGACCCCATGCTTGATTTTGCTGGTCTTAGGCTCAAGTGCCTGAGTGTCAGGCCCAGAGGTGCTAGTAAGACTTCTTGCTGTATCTGAAGCAACCTATGGAAATGCTAAGGAGGAGAAAGGAGAAGCAGCTCTCACCCAGACCTCCTCTATGCAATACTATGCTCAGAAGTACTAAAACAGGTCTGGGGCCCACTGAATGTGTCAGTTGAATAGTATGTGGTGCAGAAGGCATTGGTGGAGACGAACGCTTGCATATGAAACCAAGCTTGAACTAAAGAAGTGCATATATAGCTGGTAGCCTTAATACTAGAAGTCCCCAGCTGTTGTGCATCCTTGGGTGATTTATCTGGTTCCCAGATTAACTGTGCTTAACTGCATGCAGCAACGGCTCAGGTACAGTCAATTTTACTGGGTTAGATGCACAACATCTGCAAATGTTGCTGTTCCTGGATCTGGAAGACGTACAGCTGCTCTAGTATAAAGAACAGCTGATAAACCAGATTGCAGTCACGCTAGCTCTGTGACAAATGAGCTTGGGCATCTTGGTACAACACTGTGGAGAGCAGGTCAAGCTCATAAACCCCAGTGCACTGTGTGGACCTGCCGCTCCTGCTCTGCCCAGCTCCCATATAATCAGAGACTTCTCACTCCTCAGCTTCAGCTGGAATGAATGAGATCTACGATAATGCAAAGCCTGTGAAAACTAGGCCAAATGTATCTCAATTTAGGTACCTCACACAGCTTGGCATTTCTGCAGATGCCAGGTGAACCATCCAAAGGTTAGTCACTAGAAGGGCACATGACCATGTAAATAAATGCACTATATGCACACATACACCATTCCATGGAAGCACAGGATGGTTTTGGATATCTCAGTGGTGGAAACAAATATAACTCGAGGCAATGAAGGGACACTAAAGAATGAAAAATTTACATTAAGTAAGAACAGTAAAATGTGCTGGATTATTCACTATCTTGTTGATAAGTAGCCTGCATTTCTTATATTCAACAAAGATTGAATTACATAATCAAAATGCAGCACAGGGAATAATTTGTTATAGAAGCTGAGACAAGCACAGAGATAAACACATCGGTCTTTTTCCCTGTCTACTTTCCATGAATCTGAGAATGAACAATGGTTTTATTTCCCACAATACCTGTAAAAAAGTGCCTTTTTTTACCAGTCAAAACATAACTGAGTTTGTTAAATACATTATTGAACTCAGCTAACTCTGTTCAAGGCAGAGGCAACAAAGAATAACCAAAGGATGGCCATTTTCTGATTTGCCTGAAAATGCCATTGTAGCCACTGCCTTTCCATCTGAGTCTCAGCCAAGGCAAATTTATAGGCTGGATCTACAGCATACACTGCTCCACACAGTTTTTATACTGATTTTAACTATTTTGACTGAAGTGTGGCTTACCCTGAGGAGGTTAAGGAACAGTACCCTGGAGCAGATGCTTAAACAATAAACTGTCTGGAACTTGTGGCTACCTTAAGGAGGGTGGGCTATTTTAACCACAGTCCCATCCAACCCAAGCAAGGGGCTGAGACGTTGTGTGTTAGCAGTCCCTAAATTATTAACTGGCCTGAAGCCAAACTTACTCTGCCTTTTTTCAGCTGAAGGACCTGAGCTTGGTTGTTTTGCCCTGTTGAGCGGAACAGCACTGACATGAACATTAGCAGATAACCCTGGGTGCTGCATTTAAGCAGGAAGGGAACTTGTTAAAATGGATGTTTACCCTTCAACTAATCAGACATATTCAGCCACAACTTGCATCTCTCTATTTATCTTGCTCTTCTTTTTTTTTTTGGTGGGGAAAACTTCCTCAAAGGGACACGGAGACTTAGACTCTTACACCGCAGAAGGGGGATGTGATGGGCGTTTCCTATCAGTTATTCTTTTCCTTTGGGTTTCCTTGCACACGGGCCTTCTAGATATTGCTTCAGAGGTACTGTTATCCTCCATTAACAGTAAAAGGGAGTCTAAAGTCTATTAAGTCTAAATAAGGAGTTCTGTATCTCCCTGCTGAGGCCAGGTGCATTATTTTTAAGCCTTGAGCTTAATGAAGGCACCAGATTTGGAATATCTCCCTGCTGATTGTTGAGTTTGTCCTTGTAACTTCCCATGAGACAGGGAAATACTCTCCTTATTCGACAAGATTTTTTTTTTTATTACACCATTGTCACGTCAGAAAAGTACTTATCTGCTATTTACCTACAGATGTTCTCCTTTGCTCCATCTCAATTCTGCCTGATCTTTTTTTCCCTGAAATTCAGTATTGATAAGGCTGATGTCACAAGGCAGTTTAACATTTCTGTGACTGAAACAAAATTTCCTACGCATTTCGGTAAGTTACACAGTCTAAATCTGGAGGGAGTAACATTTTCTGCCAACATCCCAATTTTAAATGTGAACAGCAGCTTTAACAGAGAACAGGCAATGATGCCAGCAAGCTGTGCCAGGGCAGGTGAGGTAAGAGAAGCAGCTGACCTCATCTCTCCCCTACCTGCCAGTAATATCAGCACCATGGCTCATTATTCCTCTGCTTACTTCTGGGCTTTTGTATAGTCTCCCTTGCAGTATCTGACCATATTACTACTGAATCTCGATCTTCATTCCTCCTCCTCTTCTCTAAAGTGGGAAAAAGGCTATTAGCTGGCCTTTAAAAAGCACAGGTATTACGAGTCTCCCTTTTCTTATCTTGCAGATCACAGCACGGTAGGGGTTGGAAGGGACCTCCAGAGATCATCTTGTCCAACCCCCCTGCGTGAGCAGGCACACCTAGAGCAGGGGGTACAGGAACGCGTCCAGGCGGGGTTTGAATGTCTCCAGGGAAGGAGACTCCACAGCCTCTCTGGGCAGCCTGTGCCACTGCTCTGGCACCCCCACAGGAAAGTGAAGATGGCACTACTTGGATTCAAAACTTCCAAAGCTTCGTGCAGGTCTCTGTGTATAATGAAATAAGCTAAGCCGGCACGAGACAACGCGGTCCAAGTACGACACTGGCTGGCAAACCTGAGGTTAGGCAAACGTAACCCTCTTTCTCACCGATCAGAAAAGGTCTCCGCGACGGTTTAAACAGACCTGAGGGCCTTGGCCCACCACAGGAGGAGGCCGA
>VZTV01119095.1:192-10492 GCA_013400875.1 Anhinga rufa | reverse complement strand
GCCACTGCAGAACCTGAAGGCTGTAGAGAGGTTGAAAACAACATTTACCTCCCTACAGCAGGAAGCCGGTGGAGGAGTGGGGAAGGGATCAGCAACTTTGTCACTTACTTAAACAGAGGTATCTGTGATAATTAATGGTTGGCTATTCTCCAGCTTAAGCAGTCTTTCACAGCAATTAAAAAAACAAAACAAAACAAAACATGGGCTTCTTTCACAGGTTTCTGTCTGCATATGTGATTATCATCAGAGTCATGTTTTAGTACATGTTTGCTAGAATACAGACAAATGCATCCCATTTTCAAAACGGGAATAATGTTTTAGCAGGAACATGAGCAGTAGATGCAAAGCTATCTATTGTTCCTGATGTGGCCTGCCTTTTCAAAATGAGCGGAAAACAGCAAGGTTGGTCCCACCGAGTTAGTGGCATATTCAGTTTTGGCATCTCGGAGTGACATGATATAGCAGAAAAGGTACTTTTATGCTAACTGATAGATAAGTTCAGGTTTAACTCCAGATTAATAAAAGCAGTTACTTGCCAGCACCTTTTCTGTGGATGTGTGTGACTACAGAAAATAATATGTTTTCCCACATTAACTTAACAGATCGCTAGCACAGACAGATGTTTAATACTCAGTTTTATGAGCTGTTTGTCACCTGAAACAAGGAGTCTGATTTTTATGGCCAGCATCTTCAAAACGCCCAGATACCTGGTGGGAAACTCTCACGTTTGCTGCTTAGCTCCTACCTAAACTCCCTCTCAGACTCTGTAAGGGCAACCTGGCAGCAACGCGAGTCCCTAACTTACATTCCCTGTGCTCTCTGAAGGGGCCGAGAGGCAAGTTTGCTGACATCAGTAACCCCTTGGATTCATGTGGCAGGCCCTTAACTTTCAGAAACGTGGAAGTAATCATTCCCCAGGTACAACTCTCATGATATATTGGTTTATTTTTTATTTCTGACTGGATCCACAAGCTTCAAGTGAAAACTACAAAAACACCTGGTCTTTTAATTGATTTTTTTCCAATAAAGCTGCCACTTCCCGAAATTCACCTTAAAACAGTGGAACCAAATAATTATACCAACACGTACATAGTTATGTAGAAAGCACAGACATCATAAATTGGTTAGGCTGAAGAAATACTTCTGTGGAAGTGGATTGTAGCACACGAGTAGGAGTGGATGATATCACATACAGTATGTTGCCCAGAACTTATAGACTAGCTAGTATTTTCTTAAGAAGCTCAGAAACTAAAGTTGAAATCACTAGAAAAACAAGTCCCGGTTTGCCTGCCTAGTATGGTCTAATGCACCCCTACTTTGGGCCATCATTGACAAAGGGGCTGCTACAACACAGCAATACAGTAATTATAAGGTCTGAGAAGTCCTTGACAGAATATAAGACGTGCACTGCAACACTTTATTTGCTGTCTTCTTGGACTTCACATATCCTGGGGAAAAAAAAAGTTTGTACCTTCCTGTAAACAGTAACACAGAGGAACGATTGTCTTGTTTTCTGTATGTTCTCTTTTTGCCTTAGCAGTAAGTTATATTCGTACAACACCTCTGCAGAAATAATCCTGAAAGAGAGCCATTCCTTCCTAGAAGGATATAAGAGTAGATACTAGTGACCCCTTCATTACTAGAAATGGAATCTGCTAAATAAGAATTTCCATCGCTATCATAGAATACACATCTCAGCAGAAAATACCTCTTTTCACCCTAGGTGGAATATATGTATTTCATTAACTTAATTTCTAGGAATATTGAGCTTTGTTACCTAAAACCATCTATCTTCAAAACAAATTTTAATAGGTGGAAATATTGCACAACCAAAATAAAAAAACAGTAAGAAAGTTTTAGAAAGAGTAGCGAACATCCTCTCATCATCAGTTTTCTGCAAATGTGTCTGCAGAAAGCAATGCACATCCTTCATTTTAGACTTCATCACCCACTGCATACACCATGGGGAGGGAGGACAAACCAAGAGCGGAAGGGAAAGGAAATCCATCACCTTCATGCTAGGATAACTCTTCTGTGGGAAAGAGTCATGGGTTAGATATGGAGCTCCTAGGGCACAGAGCCTTGCTTGAGTATCATGTATAGTGATACAAGTAAGTATGAGGATCTACATGCATATACATTCTACATGGCAAACATATTTTGTGTAGTATATGACTGAGTTCAAGAATAGCAATCTTTTAATTCCTTTGGATTACGGGGTACAAGAACAGCCAAAATACCTGTGATCCAAAACACATGAATTCATAACTACTTGTCTTGTGACTTATTTGTTTGATTACCAAGTGCTTTGAGTAGGGTGGTTGCATAGACGCAGAGCAGTTTTCTTCCTAGATCTAGCCTTTTGTATCCATTATATCTATATTAAGAGTATTAACTTCACAGGAAAGACTTTGTAATTACTTCTGGAGAGAAAGGAGCTTAGGCAGTTCTTAATACATAGCTGTTCTCTAAGCTGAGTTTCCAATACCTAGCTTTATCTGCTGTATTTCAAAAGCAGTTTGGAGAGATAGGACATTAAGGGGCAACACTTTTCACTATATCTGTCTTCCAGTTTTCTTCCAATTCTCATTTTGGTCCCCCTAGATAAGAATGTATTTTAATTTCACATTCTCTTAATTAGCTATTATTATAACTTGAATATTATGATTCAACTTGAGACTATAGCATGAAATTTCACATCTCCCCAGCGTACCAATTTGACAATTAGGCAGAATATAAACACAAGCCTGCACAGAAACTGCGCAAACACTCCAGACTGAGAACAGTTTTATACAGGTAATGAAATGAATGCAAAAAAGTATCCTTAAGAAAGGGTGACTATTTGCTATTTTCTTTAGTAATTTTGTTGCAGTTACAGCCCAGTCCCTGCAAAATAAGGGAACTCACCATATCTTCCTTGCTCCTTTTCTGCTCAACTAAAGAAGATGTTTTCTGTTTATCACTCTCAATTTACCTCCGCACTGCTGCTTCAGCCCTTCAAGGTACATCAGGAACGCTACAGGAACAGCAAAGCAAGGCACTTGGCTCCTTGTAGTTGTACTTTCCAGATGCTGTGAACAGTCACAGGGGCCTCTTCCCAGCATTCTCGCATCTCCTTCTTGGGGCTTGCTTGCAGAGGGCACAGGTATGTGTAGACAGAAGCAAGGTCTGCTCTTACTACCCCATCACACAGCAGATGAAAGACACCTCACCTGCACAGCAGTTAAGAAGTAATGAAGAAAAGCAAGCTCTCTTTCAGCTGGCATATACTGTTAATAAAGACTCATGAGGTAGCCATGTGTTGCTGGTAAGAAGGGCAACCAAAACATTAGAGCCCCTTGAAGAAACAACACTAAAACTCAATTTCCATTAAAAACAAGACAAAATAATAAAAAAAAAATTCTCTTCATAAGTTGGAATTAAACTGATCTCCTGACTTTTTCCAGGCATCACAAACTGAAAAAAGGTGCTGCCATATTTCTTCAAGGACAGATCGTTCTGTTTCCTTCCACCTGCGATTTGTTACAGTTCTTAACTACCACCAGACTATAAATGCCAGAGCCAGTCCCCTTAGCTAGGCCTTTTCTCCCCAAAATAAATGGAAGGAATAGTACAGCTACACTTGCTGAGAAAGAGAAGCGAAAGAAGAAAATAATAAGCCTTTCCTTGTCCTCATTTGGTCAGGCTACGGTAGCCCTCAAGTGATAAAATAGAAACTCTCCTATGAGTTAACCCTAAAGCAAGCCCCAAAGGCTTCTCACCTGAAGCAGGGCCCTGTTTAAATCTCTCAGCTGAACTGATTCACAGCACCCAGGGCTTATTTTATTACAGAGCAGGGCTAGCTACTCAGCTGTGGCCATTTTTAGCTTATTTCAGGAATAAAATGGGGCTTTTGTCCTCAAGTTGAATCTAACAAATACATTTGCTGTAAAATAGGAGGAGGAGAAGGAGAAGTTTTTTGGAAAATATAAAAGTTTTTCAGACCATTTAAAATAGATATAACATGTTCATTTCATTCACAAAAGATGGTTAAATAAGCTGAAAGGGGAAGTCTTTATTTTGCATATAAGAAATGTTTGATGTTGGGCAACACTTACTCTTAATTTGTCTGGGCTTTTGAACAAGTGTCTTTTTTTTTAAAGGGGTGAATGTTAAGATCAAAATAGAAATCAGTAAGAGGGAAAGGAATTAGATATTACAGAAAGTTGGGGGGTGAGGGCTGAAATCCCATTACACTAATACCTGGGTGTATTGCAAAAAGTAATTAATTTTTCACTGCTTTCTTTGTGAGATGAGGGGACGTAGTATCTCTGTTATATAGCAAAGGAACTGAAGCACGGACAGCAGAAAAAAAGAAAGACACTTTCACTGTGAGGATCTCATTTGGTGGACATAGAACATAGTTTTTCAGAGCACACAGTGTTATGTAGCACTTAGTATAGTTAAAGCCTAGCCTTTACACACTAGTTTTTCTAAAAAGAATGAGTACAACACACTCAATCAGTTCTTGTAAACAATGTGTTCAGAGCTTTCTCATGCCAGAGTATGAATTAACAGTTAATAGCAGAGGGCTTCTCCTCATTCCTAAAAAAAAAAAAAATGAAGATTGTAGGAATCCCCCCTTAATTTCTGTAACATCTAAAATTATGAAGCACTTGGTAAGACAAATCATCATAAGAGGAGACAGAAACTTTGGCAGCTAAAATAGCCTGTATGTGAGTTAATGCCGAATGGTCTGGCTTTGGTGTCTTCATCTGATGTTAATGATACAATGGAAGCTAATTAGTGAACAGTCAAGTGTCTACTAGAGAAATCGTACCTTTTTTTTTTCCTGCTTTTCAACTTAAAACTCATGATCATTCCCTGTTAATTGCACTGTGTGAATTATTTAAGTGTCAAGGTAAACTGCATGAAAAAGATAACACTAAACTGGGAGACGAGTGAAAAGGATCTGGCCTTCTTAGTCAAGGTCATTGATAGTATAATTATTCTGATAAGCTAAGGCATAATTGTCTCATGTGCTATCAAGACACTCAGGCTATTCAGTTCAGCAAAAATACATTGCATTTTCCAGAATACAATCCATGCAGATGCTTTTAAAACATGTATCACAGGTTAAAGCTACCAGCTATCCATGCTGGTCTGTCTGAACACAGGACTGTGTGCCAGGCTGAAGTTGCCAATGGAAGAGAGAGAGGTACTGGAAAGGGTTACTGTATGCAAGGCTGCCCTAGACATCCCTCCCACTGGACAAGCAAAAGCAGGGGGATCCAGATCTGAATTTCTCAGCTCTAGGCAGGAACTTTTCCACTGCCTCCCTCTCATAGAACTCAGGGAGATCAGGGACATGAGCCGTCGAGCAGAGCAGCCTCACCCTCTGCTGCAAAGGAGCCCAGTGTTGGTGTGTAGGGTCTGGGAAGCAACATCAAACTCCCCAGAGAGGGGGCACCTGCAGCAGGACCAGGCTTCGACTGCTGTGCTACTTCTTAGCCGGGGCTGAAGCTGAGGGGGAGACACCTCACAGCCACCACCAGAAATCCTGGCTAAATCAAAGCCCTTGCCTTCCGTGGATCCCCACTATACTGCCCCACTGGCTCTAGTGCAAACTGTAGCCAAAATAAAAGGACTAAAGAGAAATTGTCTGCTCTGTGCAACTGGCACATGTCTTCAGAATCAGATTAAATGAGCCCATGTGGGTTTATTGTAGGGTGTGAAGTTCAGATGGAATTGCTCTCACTCTCCCAACAAACAGAGGGCTGAAAGAAAGCTCAGCCCACATAATAATCCCTGATTTTAAAAAAGCCTTACGCTTTATTCACAAGGAAATCACTTATGTATGCGCAGTTGACAGGACAAAACGCAAAGTTTCATTGAACTTCAGGCTGGCTGCACTTTCTTCTTTTTCATTCCTTAGGCTCTACAAGTAAGTTTCAATATATCCAGGAAAAACAATGTTATATCATGTGGGTTCCTATAAAATCAAGGCAAGGATTTTCAGCACGTAGAAAACACACCTAGCATGTGATTGAGACAGGCAACGTAACACAAAATATGGCAACGTTTGCAAGGACTTGTATTTGATGCATGACCAACCACCATGGACTGTTCTGTGTGACTGGCAGGAAATTATGTACCCACCACACTGGGATGGCTATCCCCATTAAAGAAAAACAGCTGGGGAAAGGGATGGGCAGCTGGTGGAAACGCAGCCAGCCAGCACATGAAAGGCTTCAGAAAGAATCAGCCCTCTGAGGGTGCGTGGAGCCTCCTGCCAGAACTGAAAGCAGGCCTGTGCCTGCGTGGAGAAACAAAGCTGCAAAGAAATAATTCCTTGCTATTAAGACTAAATGAAAAGAAGTTGATTCCAGTGAACAAAAGCAGTGATTCATGTTCCTGAAGTTCTACCAAAAATCAGATGTCTTTTGGGCTCCTTTTTATGCTGCAGCAATGGCAGAATATGTATTTATTTGATAGGAACAAGGTCTTTCTAGCCTCAGAAGGAAATAGAGAGTTTCCCCTTGCAGATACCAAAATTATATGCTGGTCTGGTTCTGTGTATTTTCTGCTCATTAATATAGTATCACCTGCTCAGTAGCCTCTAGGCTGGGATAAATATTTGTGCCGCCACATTTAATCATCTGATCAGCACGTCTTCTCCACTTCTGTTTGTTGGTTCACAATGTAACATATCTCTAAGTAAAGCAACAGAGATTTAAATAAATTAATAATCAAAATCATCACACTGTAGTGAAGTGGTTTCCCACTGTTACTTTGCATTCATTTCAGCAAAGTGTATAGTTTCTTGTGGTGCTTTCACACATCCACAGAAGTGCAAAAGATGCATAAAATATGCAAGTTGATGGACAGACATTTACAATGGAGGATAACAGACAACAGACCTCCCGAAGAATATTTTTCTTCTGTTACAGGTGAAACCACTGAGGCTGGTTTAAGAGTTGAGACTCAACAGCTCACGGATAACACTGGAGTGACATTTCTATCTTATTCCCAGCTCTAGTTCATCATGCAAGAAAAGTCCAAAAAGCACTGTGAAACAATGAGATTTGGGAAAATCTCATTGACCATTTAATTTTCACTAACTGCAATCCCAAAAGATGAGAAGGAACATGTATTTTTCCCTTGGTGACTTGGCCACTTTAATCCTTGGCTGCAGTTTATCAGCTATTCTTTTCAAGCCTAGGATATTTGTTCTTTGACTTCAAAATAAAATATTCTCTAATCTGATTCCACATAGATACACCCTTTCTTCTTGATTTCAGGTCAAGGAAGGTGCTAACTACACTCTACACAACAGAAGTCTCTGAATTGCTATGTAAGCTGTTAGGAAAATTATTGTATTCAAATCTCTGCAGACCTCCTTCTTCCTTTATCCTCATTTTGGGGCTGGCAAATCTTTTCCTTGGTGTCTCTACCTCTCCTGTAGAGTAGGTATCTTTAATTACATTTTGCTATGCAAAATCCAAGCCGTCCACATCATATATATGACAATACAAAAATGGCTTTGTAGGATGGCAGTTAGGCTGAAGGAAAACTATCATGAATACAAAGAACACAACTGTGTGTTGTTTTCTGCATTTTGAAAGATTCAAGGGTCGTAGGTAAAAACAAAACGAAAAATCTGAAATGTTTCAGATTTCACTGGTTTCACATAGTTATGTTAACTTGATAATGAAAAAAGCAGCAAAAAAAAGACTTCAAATTTACTGTGAAACCTGCCTTAAAATTATATTCACTTTTTCTCTAGATTTCTACAAATCACTTTTCTCCTGCTTTGCTTTGTACACAGACAGCTTTCCCTGAAAAAGAAATGCCTTTTGCTATGTGCCTGCCCAGCATACTTCACAACAAGGTCCACAGCAGCTGGGACCTTTCAGTGCTATGGAAAAAAATCAGTTAAAAACCAATTGCTTTAACAGGAAAAACACACTCCGTAGGCTTTCATGCAGCAATCATCCACCAGGACTAATTTGAATATATGAGAAAACAAATGGCTTCTGAGGGCTGCAGTAGTAATCAAAGGAATTGCCTGGGTTGTATAGGGAATCAAAAGCAATGGCATATGCTACGTGATGGACCACTGCCCACACAGGCCGAAGATAATATTTGAAAGTTGCTTTTACAGCTGCTAAGATGATGAAGGACTGCTGTCCCAGGTGAGATAACATTTGTGGAGTATCACTCGGGAACAAGCAGCATCTGGATTTACCTTGTCATTTGGCTCATGCTATATCCTCCTTGGAGCAAGTCTGGGGTGGTTTGATTTTTCAAGAACGTACCTTGCTCTGCCTTGCAACAACTAAGTAATTACTGTACACAGTCATCTAAACATCATCACCTTTGGAGGTGTTGCAAGTCAGGCAGACAGGAAAAAAAAAAAAAAAAAAGAGAAATTCCTATTAACTAAGTAATTTTCAAAAGCGTTAGCCAAAATGCTTTTTAAAAGCAAATCCATGTTGCAAGTATGTTAGCATTTTCAGAACTGCCTTGGGTCCTATATGCCATTAAAACATTTGATGGGAGGTCCCTTAAATATGGCCCTCCTGTTACACTGTCTGTTGCTGTATTTCTGCTTTAGATAATTAAGCAAGAAATTTCCTTTTTTTTTCCCCGTCTTTACTAAATTAGACTCTGCTCACATTAATCTGCACCATATGGTCATTAGCTGAGTTATATTTCATATGCAGGATAATAAGATGGCATTTATTGTAGACATCCCGCAATTCCAGATGTGGCTGCATGGTCATGGGTTGAAAAAGTCAATTCCCCTCTCCGCCCCCACTTCATTCCTGTATCAGATATCACTTCTGAGTAGCCAAGTAATATGCCAGTGCAGTCTGACAGAGGGCACAGAAGAATGCACACCGTAAATGCCAAATTAATAAAATTGGTGGTTTTCTCCGATGAAGAAAACCTCTAAGCTTATTTTCAGCTATGGGGAAGCAAATATAGCACAAGTGAACAATAAGTATGGATGGAAGGATTACAAATCTCTCAGTTCCAAACAAATCTTAGTTAGAAAAATCTTTCTTCTCTCCTCATCTCTCCTTTTTTTGCTGCAATTATTTTGCTCAACAAAGAATACTATGCTCTGTCTGCTACAGAGTAATGATAAAAGAACAGCTGTGTGTCTATGTTTCCACAGCAATTGAAGGAAAAGGCAAATAGTCTTTTTTTCTTTTTCTTTTGCAATCATGCACTTCTGATACGAGTGGTGGGTTTTAGGCCTTTAGCCCAGTGGATGTCAAGAACGCTACAGTGATTAAATATTATCTTGTCACAGCTGTTTAGAGACAATATATAACTCATATATAATCTAGGTCATGATAGTTTATTAGTCACCCACCTACACTGGCAAAATACAGTAACTCACGTAAGACTTAGACCCATGCTGGTGATAGAAAGACAAGGAGAGATGCAGGAGTTGTTAATGATAGGTCTGACAGGAAATCTTGTATTTGCAATACAGGCCCCCTGTCAAGTGCAGCATCCCAACTGGCATGCCAGTGGAGCTTTACAGAAGAGAAAGCAATGGGAAAAAATTCAGAGTGAGAGGATTAAGGGAATAATGATCCTGTTATAAGCAGCATGCAGCCATGTCATGGTTTATGGTACTCTCCAGAAAAAATTAAGAGAGCAAGACACATTCCTGATAAAAGACAACAGAGTGTGGGAGCTCTGGGTTAAGACCTTTCATATGAACAGTTTCTCCAAAACTGTTTGGTTTTCTATGGAGTAGATACAATAAGCTTTTCTCTGTATGGTTGAGGTCTATCAACAAATGATACAAAACAAAATTATTGTCTGATCCTGATGGATATAATGTGTTGAATAGCATACTTCATTATAAAACTTAATTTGCTAGGAACTGGAGCTGGAAATATATTCCCCATTACAACAAATGTCCATGCATTAATGAGCTGTCTGCATATTCTAGATTACCCTACCAGTCATGGTGCTCTGTGAATGATGAATATGAGTATTATAGAAACATCAGCTCCACAGCGTTTTCAAGTTTTGGGAGGGAGCTACTATTTATTTTGTGCATCTTTTCTCTGCAGAATCCTTGTATTTGAGGAGGCGAGTGGGCAGTTGTTGCAGTGAAAATAAGAGAAGCCCAGGGCTGATGATAAGCATTTAAGTGTCTCTGGTCCATATTTCCAGCTGTCGGTACATAAATACTTAGAAGAGACAGAATATGGTAGGGAGAAGGTTATCATGTTTCTTATGTCTTTTTCCAGGTGTACAGATTTACAGAGAAAACACTGAATGACTCTCTGTT
>VZTV01119066.1:0-18314 GCA_013400875.1 Anhinga rufa | reverse complement strand
TTATGCAAACAGGAGAAAAACATCCCATCTGACAAGCCTGAGTACCAATTGTAGTAGTGATTTTACTTTCATGTATAGATATCCGAATAAATGTATTTGAAACATGTTTATATGTGCCATTCATTACACTGATGCACCAATTTAATGGATCCAATCGGTACAGACATTGATTAATGACATATTGCAGAATAACTAAGGAGGATTTGTGCTGAGAGTTGAGGATAATGTTAACCCGCATATCATGAGATAATAGCATGTACTTCCTTACTGTGCATCCTGGAAAACATTGCAGTGGTGAGGTTAAGATTTCTGTAGTCCTGGTTTTCGTTTGAGAATATTTTTCTTTTCTGGAGAAGCTGTGATTGTGGTAATTTGTGGTGAAATGAGCTGACTGTTTTCATGGATTTCACTCCCTATCACCACATCTCCATAGTAGGCGTAATAGGGAAGATATCACTTTGGCTCTTAGAACCTGTAGCTCATTCTCCTATGGCAGAAAGTCACTGTCCTTACAGCCACTGATGAACCTGGTGTCATCTAGCCTGAGTTTTAAAACTGGCAGCTTTATTGTTCTTGTTACACTTACAGTCATGAGCGAGACTCACGGTTCTTCAACAACTGTGCAGAGCACAAGCATAACCCAAAGGTAAATGCTGTCAATTTGCTGCCACTGGTGGGTGGTCGTGTACAGCTTTGCAATTATTTCTCTTCCAGGTAGGCAAATCTCAGTGCTTAGTCTAATCTGTCCATGATACATATACTATTGTCGGCTGCATAGCATAGTAATTTAGACAGCTAGTTGTAATTTTATTTGTTTGCTCTAACTATGAAAAGCCTAGCTGTTTCTATTCACTGTAATGTCTCTAAAGAAGTAGTTTATTTTCATAAAGTCAGACTTGAAATTTTATCCCAACTAGAATAAATAAATAATTATCTTCAGTCCCACAAGTTAATATATCTACAATAAATTGGTTAGTTGTTTTTTTCCTTCATGCTGGGAGATTTGTTGTTTCCACATCAGTACTAATGCATTCTGTATGAGGATGGCATGTCAGGAAATCATGACTCCTGGAATCAAAGGGTTAATCCCAGTGTATACCAAGCCTGTTGTATAAATATCATGCTGTGTGGAGTGTTGAGTTGTTAAGGTAAGCTTTGTTTATTTAGCATGAGCACTTCACTGAAGTGTAATCATTTGATAAAATTTAGGAAAAGTAAGTATACATTTTAAGTTTAATGACTTAATTTTATTGCATTAGTGCATAGTATCAGAAGAACCATTTTTTTTTAAAAAGACATGCAAAATGCAAAAATTTAGCATGAAAATTTAGCATGGAAAGATATTCATAGTCTCTTTTAACCTACTCTTCCTGCTTTACTCTCTCCTAGTTTGGTCATCTCCCTTTGGATCTTCATGTGGGTCTGAATTTAAAATTCATTGCACATAATAAATAAGCAAACATAACATTAATATTGTAACTTTTAGTTACTTTTTTAAACATACATAAGGAGCTGTTGAGAGATAAGGAATTGGGAATGTGGGGAAAAAGAAGCAAAACCCCCTGCTTTTAAATTATATCCTCTGACTTAACGCACACTGAGTGCAACTGTGCATGTGTAATGTCAGTAAAAAAATCCCAGTTTAAAAACAGCAAAAAAGATGTTATGGATGTAACTTACATAGTTTTCTTTGCATTACATTCAACAAAAATAGAAACAAATCTAACTGGTCTAAAACTGTCTTTGCAAAAACTGCATGTTACATATTTCTGTTTATCTAATGCATGCTGCTAAGCATAGGAAGTAGGAGGATTTTGTACATGCTAGAAAGCACTCATTTAGAAAGATGCAAATGCCTAATATATAGTGTAAGAGGAGAGGAGTGATAAACAGTCTTTTTCCCTCTCGAGTATAATTCTGGAGGAAATGTGTGGCCTACATATAAGCAAACATTGAGGCTTGGGGTAAATTAAATTTGGAAGATAGCTGCTGGAAAATCATAAGTCCCATTTTCCCTTGTAAGTCTGTTAGGAGGAATATGCAGTTATCCTCTAAGGTGTAGAAATTTGCATCAGTGATACCCACCCTAAAGACAAGGATAACCCCAAGAGATGGAGAGAAGGCAAGGAGTTATTTTTAGGTAAGTTGTGGAGGGGAGGGAAAGGAGAAATAGCCATTTTTAAGCTTTCATGTTGTAGAAAAAAGGAATTCCATTTAAAGTAGAGGGATAAATACAGTAATAAAAAGCTGGACATATTTCATTGATTTACAGTGGAACTGTCTATATAGCAAACTTGTTGGAAGTCCTTACTTATATAGATATGTCTGCTCCAAAGGCTTATGTCCTGTCTTTGACAACCTCTTTTACTCATGAAAACCCGTATTTTGCATTTTGTGCTGTTTTGCTGTAAAAACTTTCAAGAATAGATCTAATGTAAGTCACTTTTCACTCTTGAAAACTTCCAGTATTAAAAAATATGTCTATAAAGAAAGTGTCACTAGTTAGTATGGTTTCCTTTTTATTTTAAAGTAAATATCAATCATCTTGAGGTATTATCTCTTATTGATAAAGCAGATAGTTGTCATTTTCAGGCACATAGAATAGTACAGCTAACCTTATGTATGATCTTTGTAATGTGGAAAGATGTTTGCTAGCAGCCTTCTAATGGAAGTTATCACATAATGGCTTCATCTGTATCTAACTGAGAGGAAAACAACTAGCTGGTGCAGAGAACACATCTTTATCCTGAAAATATTGTTGCACTATTACAAAATATTTTGGAGGTGGAGGAAAGAAGTATTATACAAGTTCTGTTTACAGGTCTTGAATATGCACAGTACTAACTAGGATTACTATGCGGTCAGGGATTTCAGGTGGCATTTTAATGTTAAACATATGTCTGTGCAGCAATCGTTGAAGATGTCCCTGCTCACTGCAGGGGGGTTGGACTAGATGACCTCGAAAGGTCCCTTCCAACCTAAACCATTCTAGCATTCTATGATCTGATGTGTCACTCCATTACTGTGACTGTCAGGGGATCATTTGTCACCTACATCACTACCATGTCGTTCCTTTTCCCCTTTCTCTCTTGTTGATTCTTGTACTTGGAGGACTGGGAGGAGAGGGAAGAACACACACACTCTGGTTCTTCAATCAGATTCAGAAAGGCAAACCTGCAGAGAGAGTGCCTAGGTCTTTTCACAACAGCTTTTACATAGCAGACCAGCAGACCCATCTTTCTCTCATGGTAAAATCTCCAGCCTGTCTCATACCAGGAAATATTGCCGTGCACAGGATGGATGGACTGGTTTTTATATTCTGAACTGTAGGAGTCTCCAAGCCTTACAGAGAAGTTTCTTTGCCTTGTTTGAGCAGCTGGAAAGCTCTGCCCCCCTGCAAGCCCTCCCCGTGCAGCCAGCGTGCATGTTCATGATTACTCCTCTTTAGGCTGCTCCTCTGTAGTGCTGGGAGGTGTAGGTTTCCTTGAGCCACTTCTCCAGGCTCATGCAACAGGTTGGATCAGCCTGATTCTCTTACCAGCTGGCTCATTGCCCAGAAAAGCTTGTGAAGAGCTGAGACAGAATGTGTGAATGGTTCCCCACTCAGTGTGCAGCTCTATTAAAGGGTGTGCTCCCAGGCAGGGCCCTAATTATGCCAGTTCAGGATCACATCACTCAAGCAAGGCTCTCCTGATACTCTTGAATTTGAAAAACACATTAGTGTACACTGGTTTAGAAATTACCAATGCAGGAAAAGCAAGTGAACAAAATATTCTGTGAATGCTCTAGATGACTGTGGATTTAAAAAAAATTGTTTTGAGTTAAATTACTGTTAAGGGAAGTCTCTTTTTCTCCAGAAGGTTTTTCATTTCATCAGGCAATTTTAAAAGTCATGGAAATTTTCTACCAAACCCAAAGTTCTGTGACTAAATAATGAAGAATCTTCAGTCAATAGTAGCAAATGCGCCTTTCCACGTGAAACTCCAGTCTCCCTCCATAGCCATTCAAGGCATTCCTTGTGCAGATTAATTTTACTTTGTGAATTGAATACTTGTCTTGAAATCTTCAAATTATTAGACAATATTTTGTTGTTTGTGTGTTAGTTGTCCAGCTGCTTTACCAAGCAGGGGGACTGTACTGTGCGCGTGTGGGGAGCAGGCTAATCAGGAATCTGAACCATATACCAAGATCACCATAGGTGTTAATTTTAGTTTACCTTCACTTGGGCTGTATGCATGTAAAGTTGAATTAAAAACTGTTCAAATTATCCAGATGAACATGCAAAAACATAACACTGTAATGCTAGAGAAAAAAAGCATGTGAGCATGTATGCTGCTGTAAAAGCAATCACACAGTGGAGTGGAAAAGCACATCAACCTATCCTGTTGTGGAAGGGGGTAGTTCAACAATTGCCACTTTGATGTTCTAGGTCTTTTTATGCCTTCTTATGCTTCTAATATAATTTTCTTGAGACAGACAGATGAGGGTGTTATGAAATAGAATTAATGGTGAAAAATTTAGGAAACACTACTTCAGTGCCTTACTACTTGATTATGTGAAGCTTTGAAAAGCAATTGTACAATAATAATATGTACAAAGGAAACTGTACGGTGTGCCAACAACATCAATATTCTTCAAGGATCTTACCAAGAACCTGAAGTATAAATGAAGAATGAGATTTTTTCTTAAGTGTTCACAGTAAATTCATTTATTCAAGAAATATGCTTTCAGTTGGATAGAACAGGCATCCTACACAGTATTGAGGAAAACCAATACAGCAACCCAAGATATCAGGAAAAATACCAAAATCTACCTGTACTCTCAGAATTAATTTCCAAATTGATGCAGCTGTAATTTAGTGCACAGATTGCTATGGGCTTGATGCCTAAGAAAAATCAAATTATGAAATTAAAGAAAAATATTTCCCAATATAAGATACAGTGTGGTGTGCACTCATACACAAAACAGTGTTTGTTTCTGTTTCCAGAACAGTTTAGGATACCATGGAAAACCTCCGTTTGAGGGCATACCCTCTGAATCACAGAATTAAAAAACGGTAGGGATTGAAAGGGACCTCGAGAGATCATCTTGTCCAACCCTCCTACATGAGCAGGCACACCCAGAGCAGGGGGCACAGGACTGCGTCCAGGCGGGGTTTGAATGTCTCCAGGGAAGGAGACTCCACAACCTCTCTGGGCAGCCTGTGCCACTGCTCTGGCACCCTCACAGGAAAGAAGATTTTCCTCATATTTAAATGGAATAAGTGGAACCTCCTGTGTTCCAACTTGTGCCCGTTGCCCCTAGTCCTGTCACTGGGCGCCACTGAAAAGAGTCCAGTCCCATCCTCCTGACACGCACCCTTCAGATATTTATAAGTATTGATAAGATCCCCCCTCAGCCTTCTCTTCTCCAGGCTGAACAGACTCAGGTCTCTCAGCCTTTCCTCATAAGGGACATGCTCCAGTCCAGGCTCTCCTCTGGACTTGTTCCTGCAGCTCCCTGTCCCTCTTAAACTGGGGGGCCCAGAACTGGACACAGTACTCCAAATGCAGCCTCACCAGGGCAGAGTAGAGGGGCGGGATAACCTCCCTCAACCTGCTGGCCACACTCCTTTGAATGCAGCCCAGGATACCATTGGCCTTCTTGGCCCCAAGGGCACAGTGCTGGCTCAGGGTCAGCTTGCTGTCCACCAGCACTCCCAGGTCCTTCTCAGCGGAGCCGCTTTCCAGCAGGTCAGCCCCCAACCTGTACGGGTGCCTGGGGTTGTTCCTCCCCAGGAGCAGGACCTTGCACTTGCTTTTTGTTGAGTTTCATGAGGTTCCCCTCAGCCCAGCTCTCCGGCCTGTCCAGGTCTTGTTGGATGGCAACACAGCCTTCTGGCTTATCAGCTACTCCTCCCAGCTTGGTATCGTCAGTGAACTTGCTAAGGGTACACTCCATCCCTTCACCCAGGTCATTGATGAATTTGTCGCACAGGACTGGACCCAGTACAGACCCCTTGGGAACACCAAGAGTTACTGGCCTCCAGCCAGACTCTGCCCCATTGATGATGACTCTGAGTTCTGTTGTTGAGCCAGTTCTCTATCCACCTCACTGTCCACTCATCCAACTCACACTTCCTTAGATTGGCTGTGAGGATGTCATGGGAGACGGTGTCGAATGCCTTGCTGAAGTCAAGGTAAACAACATCCACTGCTCTCCCTTCATCGACCCAGCCAGTCACCCCATCACAGAAGGCTATCAGGTTGGTCAAGCATGATCTCCCCTTGGTGAATCCATGTTGACTGCTTCAGATAACCTTCTGAAGTGGAAGTAGTAACACAAATTCACAGGTGAATGGTGATTGGTGTTTGCATGTATAAAAACAAAATCTCTTGATTAGAAAGGGTTGAACCCATACTCCCGGTGAGGAAGCAAAAAATGCCTAACTGCAAGCCTTCCATAACAATAGGAGACGTATTTCACCCATGGAAAAGAAAAAAAGATAGGGTTCACAGGCTTAGGGCTGTTGTACAAGATAGGTTTCTTTCAAGAATGTAATTTAGAAAGTAAATTCTAATAAATTTTAGAAAGTACAGCAAAGTAGAAGGTCATGTGTTTAACAACTGAAAAATATTTCTTCCTTAAGCTTACATCCATGACTTAAAATTGAAAAGGAAGAGAGAAGCTCAGTGTATTGGTCACTGTGTGACTGTGAACGACCAGTGATATAACATAGGTGAGAAAAAAGAACATGCACTCCTAAATGAATTTTTAAAAGGTGTTTCCAATAAAAATAAGGAAATATTAGTGCCATTTTTAAAAGGTATCTTTGAGACCTCATCAGGAGTAGTGGGAGATATGCAATCCACATAATTTCTGGTCCCTTATTAGTAGAGTAGATTCAGGATTGTAGTACTGATGAACTGAATTCCCATGAAGTGAAGGTATATCACCGTTTTGACTATGGCTGATAGCTTAGCACATTTGCTATATACCTACAGTTAGGTTGTGTAAATTCTATATACATTTTTATGATATACAAGTCCAAGAAGGTTTCATTCAGACTAGATGCATAGTCTGAACAGTTGTGATTGCTCTATGCAGTTTGAGTCAAGAAGCAAACTTTAGGAAGGAAGAGTACTACAGGCAACTGTAGTACTTTTGAAGTACTACAGTTTTAAACATGGGAACAAGTACCTAAGCTAAGCATGAATGAACTATGGAACAGAAAGCTTCTCACTATGCAGAGAAAAGAATTTCTGGAACACTGTTTTAGTAGAAGTAGTGTAAGCAAGAGCCACCTCCTATGTACAGTACTTACTTTAAAGATAAAGCTTGACCAACTTAGAAAGGGACTTTCATGACATTAATTACAATAATAAAAATATTGAAAACACATAAAGTCTATTCTAGTCCTGTAGTGTTGTGGCTTTTTTAGTTTTGGGTTTTTTTTGTGTGTGTTTTTTTTTTTTTTAGGGTAGAAAGTCATTGAAGCTAACAGCAAAATTCTAGGGAACAGAATAGTGTGCTGATTTTTCAATGAGCATATTGCACCATATCAACAGATTCATTTTAAAAGGATTTTACTGCCACCTTAAAATTACAGCATGTACATGAAATGCCTTAAAGGACATAACACGATTATTTTTTCAAAAGTCAACTTTATTTGCTCTATATTTATGGCCTGTTTAATGAACAGAAAATGATGAAGACTAGATAATAACTGGCATTTAGTAAAATACAGATGACATCCTGAATTCGCAATATTTCATCTATTTAAATTCACTATCAGTATATGACCATTTTGGATACTTTATTTCTCACTTGTTAGATTGCAACAAAAGATAGTAATTTCTGTGGGCATAATCTAAGTAGCTGTAGCTTTC
This sequence comes from Anhinga rufa, assembly GCA_013400875.1. Classification (NCBI taxonomy): domain Eukaryota; kingdom Metazoa; phylum Chordata; class Aves; order Suliformes; family Anhingidae; genus Anhinga; species Anhinga rufa. The sequence goes on along the minus strand of VZTV01119066.1, from coordinate 10,446 downwards.
ACATCACTTGATATAGTCTGGATTTTTTCAAGTTATTAGATACAAAAATGTATTGACTTCATAATTATCAGTAAGACATAGAAGAAATACCACTGAATTAATAAATATGGACATTTTTAATTGGAAGGCATTAATTATAAAATTAATTTTCTTTTCTCTGCAATAAATATACTGAAGCAAGAGGCAGAATTTATTTTTCTAAAATTAATTTTCTTTTCTCTGCAATAAATATACTGAAGCAAGAGGCAGAATTTATTCTTCAAAAAACGCCACAATATTTTAAGTATTTTTTTCTCCCAGAAATATCCACTTCCATCATGTTTTAGAGCGTTTATAGTGTTGAGGTGATTGTCTCACGGTACCTGAAAATAAAGTCAATTAGTCTAACAGCCCACTTATGAGATCATTATTATTGCAGCCATTTTAGGTCTTGGCATATAATATGACCCAACAAGTCTCAGAGCCAAGATTAAGAGAGGGGGCTCCTTTCTACATGAAGAAAAGTCATACCAGTTTAGCATCTTACAAAATAGTTTAGTCTAGGAAAATATTTGTTTTGGGTGGGGAATACTTGAATAGAGTTCTTTGAGTGAGTATTTAGTCATCGTAATTTGACTGGGGTGGTACAGTTTATATTGTAATACTCCAGACATACCTCTAGAAACAAATAATTATAACTTGTGTACAATTCTTTAGAGTATTTGTAGTTAACAAACATAAATGCTATTGTATCAGACTTAATCTTTGTAAGTAATAATGTCCTAAAATACATCCAGAGATAATATTGTATCAATAGCTGTCAAGACTGATTTCTTAACCTTCTTGTGTTTTGGTAACATTGTCAAGATAAACTGAAATACTAAAACCTGCCAATTCTGTATAGTGCTTGGACTGTCGAGGTAAAATATTTATCAGATTTTGTTTGATTTATCAGATCTTTTGATTTTTTGGACTGTAAGTAAGAGAGAAGTTACTAGAAGTACTTTTGGAAAGGCTTGACTACAGTAATGGCATCATCTTTGAAATAAATTCTAGTGTAATGAAAGCCCACAAAAAAGATTAGATAATTCTTTTACTATGTGTGGAATCACTGAGCTTTTTTAAGTGAAAACCCTAAATAATTTTGGTGTTACCAGAATGGGACCCCTTCTTGTAGTTAAGGTAGGATCTAATGTATCAGAGATGTTGATGCACCACACCATTTACACAGAAAGTATTTCTCAGTTAAACCTCTGTGAATGTCAAAGGCTTTAGGAAGAACTCATAAACAGAATCCTATTTCAGGGAAGAATCGTTGTTGTTTAAGTCACTTTTCCCCCCATGAAACTGTCAACAGGAATTCTGAAAAGGTTTTGCAAACCTTTATTTTACCTGGCAGATAGTTTTATACTTTCCTTGTTTTTTCCTTGGAGAGTAAACATCATTAGTCTTTAGAATGGTGCCACAAAAATGGTACAAGAACTTGTTCTTTCTGTTTTAGTTCTGGGAGATTCAGTGTTGTGATTTTCATTTAATGACATACCAACTTTGTTAGTGTTATTATTAATTATTAATTTAAAGTGCAATTTATGTAAGAAGGGTATCCTTTATAGAATCATAATTAGTGTGCTTTCTCTCTTAGAGAAAACAATGAGGAACTGTTGTTTTGGACATTCTGGTCTAGACACTTGGCTTGACTAGCAGTCCACAATCAAGAAAGCGTTAGTTTGAAACTTAAAATGCATTAGTTTACATCCTCAGTATTGACCTTATTGTTAGGATAAAATTTTTCTTTTTCATACTTTTAGTATTTATTATTCTTACTATTATAGTTATGAAAGCTTTGTGTTAGAGATTTGGATCTTCCTGTATTAATAACTGTACAAAATGTTAATGTGAATCAGATTTCCAGAGAGCGTACAGTGCATTCTGGCAACACTAACAAAGTTCAAGAAAGGAAAAAGAACTGCAGAGACACACAGAGACATACATCATTGACATACCCATTGAAGTGGGACTGAACAGCAGGCAGCAAGTTTATACTCATACATCTTTGAGTGTATTTCATGCCCAACTGTGTGAGCACAAGGTATAGTTATACATTATTTACACTTTTCAGGGAATACCAAAATCCATTGGTTCAAGTTTTGAATAATATTGGGTAAAGGAGAAGGAGATATGATCCGTACAGATCCCAAGATATCCCTGCTCTTTTATCATCCCTCCAGCTCTTCTAGTCCATCTTTTGTGTTTTATGGCTGCAGGGTTGCCTTTTAGCTACAGTTGCAAGTGCTGAGGGCTCACAGGATCTAATCGTTCCCTTGCAGTTCGAGGAGTAAAGGACATGAAATTAAGCTAAAAGGGTGTTGTAGGGCTTCAAGCCAAGACCTGGAACAGATCTGTGCTGTAAGATGTTATGGTTGCTAGATATTTAAATTTCCTTAAAAATCAAGTGAACAAATTAATGGAAGAATCATAGAATGTCCTGAGTTGGAAGGGACTCAGAAGGATCATCAAGTCCAACTCCTGTCCCTGCACAGGACAACCCCAATTTTACACCATATCTCTGAGGGCGTTGTCCAAGTGCTTCTTGAATAGCGTCAGGCTTTGTGCCGTGACTGCCTCCCTGGGGAGCCTGTTCCAGTGCTCCACCACCCTCTGGGTGAACAACCTTTTCCTAATATCCAACCTAAACCTCCCCTGGCACATCTTCCTGCCATTCCCTCGGGTCCTGTCATTGGTCACCAGAGAGAAGAGATAAGCACCTGCCCCTCCTTCTCTTTTTGTGAGCAAGCTGTAGACCTCGATGAGGTCTGCTCTCAGTCTCCTCTTCTCTAGGCTGAACAAACCAAATGACTTTAGCCGCTCTTTGTATGGTTTCTCCTCTAAACCCTTCACCAACTTTGTGGCCCTCCTCTGGACACTCTCTAGTAGCTTTATATCCTTAATGTACTGTGGTGCCCAAAACTGCACACAACACTCAAGGTGAGGCCGCCCCAGCGCAGAGCAGAGCGGAACAATCACCTCCCTCAACCGGCTGCAATGCAGTGCTTGATGCACCCCAGGGCACGGTTGGCCCTCTGGGCTGCCAGGGCACACTGTTGGCTCATGTTCAACTTGTTGTCGACCAGAACTCCCAGGTCCCTCTCTGCAGAGCTGCTCTCCAGACTCTCATTCCCCAGACTGTATGTACATCCAGGGTTGCCGTGCCCCACGTTTAAAATCCATCACTTGCCAGATTTTATAACACACACACCAATCATATGGTTGATGATTGCCCAGCTCTCCAGTCTGTCCAGATCTCCCTGCAGGGCCTCTCTGCCCTTGAGAGTGTCAACAGCTCCTCCCAGTTTTGTGTCATCAGCAAAATTAATTAGTATTCCTTCCAGTCCTGCATCCAAGTCACTAACAAAGAGATTAAATAGTACCAGCCCCAAGATGGATGGATCCCTGTGGAACCCCACTAGTGACTGGCCGCCAGCCTGATGAAACCCCACTTACTGTGCTACTTTGAGCCTGACGCATCAGCCAGTTGTTCACCCACTGCATTATGTGTTTATCCAGCTGTATGCTGGACATTTTGTCTAGGAGGATACTGTGAGAGAACAGAAAAATCCATCCATACAAATTCCTCATTTTCATAGTCTCTAAAGCCCAAAATGCTGGGATGTGGTGAGTGGCCTGGAAAACTGTCACTAAAATGTCCTGTGCAGGGACAGAAGTTGGACTTGATGATCCTTGTGGGTCCCTTCCAACTCAGGACATTCTATGATTCTGTGATTCTACATCTGTATGCCACCATGCTTATTTATTCTTCTCTGGGCACTGAGTATTGACCTCTGTTAGAGGCAGCCCAGTAGGCTAAATGATCATTTGGTCTAATTCAGTGTGCCATTGTTCTGTCTTTTCAAGCAACATCTAGAAACCAACATATTTTCCTTCTGAAGACTCACTTTTGACCATCCAAGTGAACTTGACTTTCCTCCAAGAAAAGTCTGGTTCCACCAGCAAACCTCAAACTTTACAAATCGTAGTCCATTGGACTTCCGAGAACTGTTTTTAGTCCTGCTTTAAAGAATAAACCCTCTAAAAACATATAATCTCTTCCAGTGCAACCTTTTAAGGAACACTTCTCTTTGTGACGCGACATTGACATCAGGATGACATAGTATGCATTTTGCTAGCCATAATTACTCTGCATTGTGGTGGAAAGTTTGGATTAATCTGATTAAGCTCAAGCAAAATACTTGTGTTCTCAAGTGATTCCAAGCTACCTAGCCACTTGCTAACACGACAGAGTCAATCAGATGCTGGACATTTTGTGATCTGAAAGTGATCCAAAAGGGACCTTCTGAAAGGGAAAGGATGTACCTGAGTTGCATTGGGAGCAGCTGTCTCCCATGAGTTTGTAGCTATGTTATTACTTCAACCATGCAGGCAATGAAGCCCAGATTTTAGATTCTTGGTTACATATACAGGACTGCAATGTCTCTCCCATTGTATGGAAAGAGGATCTTACAAATTTTATTTCTTCATTTCCCATTCAAATAAGCCACAGTCAATAAAAAGGAGAAAAAAGAAAGTATGGCTGCCTTCTGTAGAAGTGAGGGGAACATTAAAAAAACTTCAACACAATTTTAAAGTTAGTTCCATTCTTTTGATTTATGATTCTATCATTTACCATTAAGTTGGTGAAAACAACCATGAAATACAGTGTTAAGGTTAGGTATCAAGGCTAATTTTAATTTTAATGTGGGATATAGCCCACATATAAACTCATATAAAATGCCTCTATGCAAATAGGCAAAATAAAAGTCTAAATTATTGACTGTCCTGTTCTGAAATAAGATTAATTTCAATGTTAGAGAAAGTTAAGTAAATCTGAGGTAAAAGAACATGGCAAGGAATAACATAGTGGCAGAACACAGACCCAGCTTGAGAGAATATTTATTTAATTTTAAAAGGTTTAAAAAAACAAATCACAGCATAAATATATTGCATTTCTTAAAAACAGTGAGTTGCAGTAGAAACAATAATCATAATGAGTTTATGTTTAGGAACACTTGAGGTTCTTTCTATCCAATTCAATTAATAACTTTACAAGGTGTATGGGTTGCAAAGTGTTTGTTGATCATGGTAATTTACTAGAAAGGAAGATAGTCACTGAGAAATTGTGTATTTGAAGTTTGTAGTTAGTTTTTATACTCAATCCAGTGATTTATAATTGTCACTGTATGCAAAATGTAGTCTCCCCAACAGAAAATGTATTTTTCTTTAAATTTAAAGTAAGTTTTCATGGAATTACAATATATTATTCATTTAGGAGTTGCAGAAATTGAATAGACATATTCAGGCTTCCTTATGATGAGGTAAAAGAGAACAATCTGATGATACACAATTAGCAGTACAAGCCCCTGCAGCCCAAGAAGGTCAATAAGAGCAAGGGTTAATGCCTACATGGGAGATGATACGTTGATTCAACCCACAAAAGGGACCGTGTTTAATTCCGTAAGTAATAGCTTTGGATGGCCATAGTATACTATTTGTGGCTTAAGTTACACCTCAGAACTTCAACTGGAAGTCCATGTAGTTTGTTACGGTCAGTGCATTGACCTTGATGCTGCATAGGCGTTTCTTTGATACAGACACTCAATCTCTTTCCAGCAGCTTACTGAGGTGTCAATAGTTGCACACTATTAATATGAGGCTGCTTTTAGGTAAAAATTCAGCAATGAGATTTCTTAAGACACCAGCAGAACTACCAGTATGAGTTGTCTTTTTTTTCTGAAGACAACTACTTTAGAGGGTGTTGCCTCACTGCCTGGGTGCCTTGCCTAAAAGGTGGTTATTTGGTCTGTCTGGATGTCATCCCCGGACAGGAGAAGAGGTAAGAAATGAAGCAGAAAGGCACTTTAAAATCTTGAATATTTATCTCAATATGCAGTTGAGGCTTTTTTGTTGTAGTTAAGATACTCTGTTTCTGGGTATACTGTGTTGCTAATTAAAATACCAAGTATATATTTAAAAACTGATTATTCAGTGTAAAAGTAAATCTTCCATATGTTTGATCTCACTGAGAACAATTGTATCTCCTCTGAACAAAGAAGTTGTACTAGGCAGTGGTGGGAATATCTCCCGTTTCCTTTTTCGTAAGACCACTATCTATGTGTCTGCTCTCTGAGAGATCCAAGAGAGAAAAAACTACTTGATAAGGCTATGATAAAATAGCTCACCTTAAGCATAAGGCATATATGAAAGCTTAGGGTATGATCTTACTCCTTGGGGGTAATTTATGATTTACATCTGTAGTTCCCTGGGTCTTCCTTCGTGCCCTTCTTGTAGATCGGAATAACATTGGCATCTCTTACATTGAGGCTAATTTTGGATAAAGGATTGTGATAATTTTTCCACTGATCAACTCTCCCTAGTGTAGTCATCCGTCCCCCTCTTCCTTTGATAAGAGTGTTTATCTCTGTGAAAAAAATATGAAGGGAACTGAAGACCTCATCAGGCAGAGTGGCTGCTTTTATAACTCCAGTGCAAAAGTGTGCGTACACAAACTCCATAGCGATGGCTTTCAAGAATTTTCTGTTCTAAAAGGACAGTACAACTTTGCATTTGGAATGAGGATGTGCGAGCAAATTGATGTATGTATCGTGTTGTGTCATTTGATGTATCATGTTTTTTAATCTAAGATTAAAAGATTCCCAGTATGTTGGGCATGTTATCTGGCTTCTGCATGTTATTATATTGGTAGAATTATTTTAAAATACATTTTATAAGATCTTTGTAGCAGAATCTTGTCAGAATCTACAGTGTTCTTTAGCAGAATCTTGGTTTCTATTAACGTTTAATATCAGGAGGTGGTTTTGTTCCAAAAGCAGGTATTACGGATGTACAGACCTTGGTTTAATGTGCATGAGCTGTTTAACTTTGTTCTTTCTTATTTTTTTTTCTGTAAGTGTATGTTTAATTGTGTTATGCAGTATCTAGAGGAATAAATATTAGTTGAAATGTCTGTCTGGTTGGATAGGGGACTACAGGAAACAGTGGACGCTTGCACTTTCTTCTGCTACATCAGCACAGAGAGTTTGTGAGTCATTTGACTCAAATTTGGTGATGTTTCTTAGCACGCTTTATACTGTGCTCAGCAAAGGCTGATGCAGTATCTCATGCAGTCAACCTATAAAATAATGTTAAAATACAAAGTTTGTTTTATTTATTTTTAGCCTGGAGAGGCTAAATATTTGATGGAAGAAAGGAATAGGAAGACATTTCCCAGTCCAGAATCCTGCTAAGTCACCTGCTAGGAAGTGCCAGACATCTGTATCAAAATAAATGATTCCCAGGAGTTATGCAGTGTGGCTTCTGCTTCACATTGTAGAACATCTGTCTTTTACAAAATCTTTTTTTTTTTTTTTTTTTTAGTAGTAGAGGAAAGTGATAAATTACAATTAAGTTAAATATACACATTTTTAATATAGAAAATTCCTAAAATCATCTGGCTTATTCTTTGCCCATTTTAATTTCTGATGACAGCCTACAGTGGTCCTACATCGTGTCCAGGCTGGTTGTCATTTTTCTCTGCTGCCGTTCCCAATTTTGCTGACAGTTAAGATCCCCACTTGTTTGTGCTGTTAGGCAAGAACTGGAAAAGCAGTGTCAACTCTGGTTGATGTGACAGCTTCAGGCTGATACCATGCTCTTTGCGACCCTGAAAGAATCATCAGAAAGTACAATGTTATCTCTATTTTCTCTTTTATATAAAAACTTTAATACACTTTTTGGTAGCCACCAGCAGAGCTGGTATTCCATGTTACAAAGCTACTGCAACTAGGCAATGATTCAGCGTCAGAGTGGCAGTGGGATTGTTCAAACCTGGCCCTCCAATTTATAACTGGACTTTATTTTGGTGGTAAGTATTTTAGGTGTAGCACAATATTTGATCATGGGTCCCAGGCTAAAAAGATATCCAATCCTAAATCTTTGTTCTGAAGCACAGAAGAGCTTCCTCTGCTTTTAGTGCAACCATCAGTTTAGAGGTTTTGGACAGTACACAGGCTCTGTAATGGGTTGTTATTTTTCTTGTGGAGTCTATGGAAGGAAGAGCCTTGGGTTCTATGTTTGTGCCTCTGATTATTCACTGAATAAGAATTTAACTTCAGCATTAGCATTAGTACGTAGCATTTTGCATTTGGCGTTATCCTTCATGATCATCACTGTATCAGGCATGTGTGATGTATTCAGTTATTTCCCACAGGTGCTGCCTTTCCCTCATCTTTCTCTTGGTTTGAATGAGGTTAATGTTACAGAATGGGGCCTAATGACAGACAGAATGTGTAGGAAGAGAGTCAAGGTATTAAATTACTCAATTATTTCTTGTTTGTATATCAAAAAAGAAGCAGCATACATGAAGGAAGAATGTTTCGTTATTCTGAACTGTCATTTTGAATTATCAGTCAACTGTTGTCTGGTTGTTCCTTTTATGCTGCTGGTACAAAACACAGAGTTTTCTAAAAAGTGGAAAGCACTGAATTTGAACAAAAATGAAGTGGTGACCATTCAGTCTTATTTTGGTAAGAGCATAAGAATTTCATTGGCAGACTTTTATTGTACTCTGTGTGGACTGCACATGTTTTTAACATACTTCACAGGAGGTGTATCTAGTGCAATAAGCTGTAAAATGTCAAGTTACTATGCCTGAAAATGAAATGCTCATTGTTACAGGAAACAGAGTAGAAAAAAACAAAACAAAACAAAACAACAACAAAAAAGATATTTTAGCCTCTGTATATTATCTCTGATGATTATAAGTTGTCCAACCCAAAAGCTTTTTTTATGGATTGATATTGAAATTCAAAACAAACGTGCAAACAGAGCAAAACAAAATCTTGATGAGAAGGGTTAGTGTGTTTATGTGACTCGGTGGCATATTCAGATTATGTGGTGTGATTTGTTCTGCAGCTGCTTCAAATTAAGAACAGGTGTAGAAAGCAGATTATGCAAATACTCATATTAATGTAATTGTCAAATTGGTGTGTTTATCATTGTACCTTTAAAGAGTAGACCATACTCTTATTTTACATGTAAATTAGCTTTATTCTTGAGAGCTACTATTGGATAATGAGCTTATAAATGAGAAATTTCTAGCATATGGTAAAACATTTCTAAAAGGTGACATTTTCTTGTGTAGCAATTTATTTTATATCTAATATAAATCTATAAAAATCTGCTTTGTCTTCTTTAGAAAAATAAGAGCTATGATGCAGTTTTAAAATCTCTCTCATTGAACTAATGAACTCGTATTTCTTTCCTTTTTCTTTCTGAGTTCGTGTAAACTTCTAGTTGGACAACTTTTGATCTCCTTCAACCATTTACTGTATATTTACAAACCTTCATAGACTTTATGCCTCGTTTGCTTTAAATCTTGAAGAAATACACATTGGAGGGAAAATGTGTTTGTTTAAAATTGATTTTTTACTTTCTAAGACTTACTCTCTTTAAACAATCATAAATTGGGTACCCGAGTTAAATATATATTTTGTAAACATTATTTACCTCATGTTGCTAGTATGCATAGGTTTATTAATGATTAGCTGAGCTTTGTGATATTTTTAGATCAGAGAGATTTGGTATCAAAGGATGTCCAAAAGTAAAAAAAAGATGGGAACTTTTATTTTCTTCAGTTCTGAGTTATTTATTAATATAGACCTAGTTAAAAAAAGTTGCCCAGTAGAAAAAAATCACAGAGCACTATGATTCTACGCTTTAGTGTCTTTTCTTGCTTCCATCTTTTGCACATGACCTTGATTAATAATAATTTAAAATCTGTTAAAAGAAAATAATAAGTACTAGTTTTTTTTATACATACATATGTATGTATGCATATACAGGCCAATTTTGTACATGCTGTTGATGAGGTAGGTTGGATATTTGAAACTGAGCTTTATGCACTGTGTGGGATGCTTTGTGCTGGGAATCTGGGCCAAACAGTTGAGAAAATCCCTGCTCCTCAGGAAGCAGAAGCTGAGAGCACCGGCTGCCAACAGCTGGCTACACGGCAAACAAGATTAGAACAAGGTCTTTCTGCTTTTCTGCTTCCTATGGCCATGGCACAGGTGGGCTGTACTATTTATTTTCAGGAACAAAAAGAAAGTCCTGTTTTGCTTTTGGATATGTTCCAGGAAGAAAAAACCAACAACCTATAGTTACTGACTCCAGTGTAGCACCCAACAACATCAATTTCTTCCTATTCTTTATCCTCAAAACTTAATTGGTAACTCCATGAGAACAAACTAAAAGGTGTGAGCAAGAGGCTTAAAGAAGACAACTATTAATTCATTAGAGTTTTTTTTCTCTAAATCACCCTTCAAGAAGGAACAGAAGGGGAGCAAATTTATTTTTAGAGATACAGCTTTATCCTTTATCAAATTATTTAAGATTGTATTGATTTCACAGAATCACAGA
>VZTV01119048.1:1897-12672 GCA_013400875.1 Anhinga rufa | reverse complement strand
CATGTCATGAATATCTAAGCAACAAAATGACATCCTCAGTGCAGCACTCAGGGTGCCACTCTAAGGGGACAGCACCAGGTAGGAGTCATGTGGAACTGAAACACCCTGAGCCAGTGGGTGCAGACTCCTTCCCAAGGCAGCCCTTCACTCTATGAGCTCCAGCTAAGCCATCTCCCCCGTTCCCCAGCTGCAGCCCTCCTACACACATGAAGCATTGCAACTGGCATCTGCACACAGACATGAGCCACGTTTGCCACATGGAGGAAAGCTCTCAACTCCCTGCCCAGCACCCAGGCTTGCCATTGCCACCTGCTATTCCTTCCCTTCCTGCAGAACCCATTCTCTCCCTTAATTTTATCATTCCTTCTTCCCCTGCTTTCAGCATCTTCTCACTTCAGCTCATCCCTGTGCTAGGATGAGCCTCCTTTCCCAGACATGGCTGAGCATTTGCTCTGTCTCACAGCTGCCCCCTGCTTCTTCCAATGTCATGAGCTAGGAGGGAAAACATCACCTCAGCTGTAAGTGCTCAGCCCCTTGGCAGCGACCATTAAAAGCCATCATTAAACACCAGCAGCCTCCCGAGGCCANTTTTCACCTACAAACAGTGAGAAACAGCAGGAGAGTCCAGTTGCAATGCCAGTGGCAACACAGCACTACCACACATGTATATTTAAAGGCATTACAGATATTGCCACAAACAAGGAGTTCCAACTACTACAGATACGCAAGGGGGCAATCGCCCATTATTTCTGCCCGATCCTGGCTTTGCAATCCCTATCTTGATTAAATTATTGAAGTTAGGATTATCAGTAAAATAATCAGATGCAGCATCTAATCTGGATAACCCAGTATTACTGGGCCTCACAACACAGGATTTCACTGACCACCCAGCCAGGGTATTCCAGATCATTACGTCTCATTTCCACCACTTAAAGGATTCAAACATCCAAGAGACTTGTGCAGAGGGGAAGGCTAATGAACATGTTCACAATTTCAGTCAAATGCAATAGTTTAACTGCTGTGATTCTGAAAGCCCCCAGATCCAGCACAACCAGAATTTCAGAGTGCTCACTTATCTGAGCATCTCACTGTGTATTGAGAGGCTCCATAACCTACTCCTTTGTTTTTTTTCATAAAGCCTCAAGATCTCAAACCATCTGTCAGGAAAGATCAGGTACAACATCATCTATTTTCAAAGCAATGGCATGGTCCAAAGAGCATTTTTTGGTCTGAATACTTCCCTTGACCCTCCTCCATGCTTTCTGTTGCCTTAGCCTTGCCAAACAATGTGTGTGTTTGTAGGTGGCTGTAAGGCCTCCTGAGAGGGCGATCCTGAGGAGACCCCTGGTAGGGACAAGATCTGGAAGTAAGGATTATATTGCACTTGGAGGACTTCAATATCTTAAAGGCAAGAAATTTTGACTAGTCTTATCATCTGCATGTAAGTGCTCACCATCACTCTTGCTTCCCCTCAGCTGAGACGTTCTCCTTCATGTTTTTACAAGTTTGTCATTCTGGAATAAAAGGTAGGAGCTCAATGATGCTCTGAAAAGGTCCAGCTTTGGGCATCTGAACCTTGGCTAGCTGCTGCACCACACAGCAAGCAGGGGTTTGTTCAGCAGCAAAATGGCCTGGATAGGGCACAAAACCAGAAAACGCACCTGATCTTTCACTAAGTCTTCCATTGTTCCCAGACAGCATGAGAAGGTATTTTAAAACCTCTTCTGCAGATCTGCACAGCCTGAACTCCTGTTCTGCTCGAAAAATGAATCACTTCAAGGCTTTCGTCACCTTATCAAAGTCCCTAGTGGCCTCTGCCTGCCCTCCCATGAAGAGTTTGATCTCCTTTTAGGAAGAGGATAAAGCTGTCCTTGAGCAAAGGTACTTTTCAGAGAAGTATTGCGCTGGTTTTGTGAGAACATCAGACACCTCCAGGTGTCCCTTAAACATGTATCTATCAATAGTTGCAGCTCAGATTTTTTCCAAGCAGCTCACAGAAAATAGACTGTAGGCATCTGACTTCTGTGAATTGCATTTCTAACGTGCCCTTCAAACAGAAGAGATGTCTAGATTACATTTCTGATACTGCATAACTATGTGGGTCCAGCTTATCTCCAATTACAAGGGCAAACAGGGAGAAGAGGCCTGGGAAGGAAGAAGTTGAGCTGAGAACAAATGAAAATGTTGCTGGCTGCCATCAGTTCATACACACTGCCAAAAGCAAGGTCATGCAATACTATCTTTCTGCATTGTTAAAAATCTCATGCAATACTATCTTTCTGCATTGTTAAAAATCTCAAAGGTAAAAGGGCACTATCATTTCAAGAATATAATGGCTGTATGAAACAATCTTATCTCCTGCCACAGATGATGACTTGTTACCCAAGATAACCAAATCCTTCAGCAATTATGAAAATCCACAAGATCTGGAGCTGATTTAGTCCATCTCCATATGGAAATCAACAGCCCTCATTCACTTAAGCATCAGGGATGGGAAAGAGGAACAGCAGCTGCCTGGAGTCAGACACTGAGAAGTGAGCCATTCACATTTATAGTAAAACTGTTCATCATACATTTATTCATATCAGATAAAACAATAGCATATAAAGAAACACCCTTCCCATTAGATTTTCAGATTCATCCAGAGGTTGGAATCGAGAAGAGAGAAACTCCCATTCTACCACCTGTAATGGAAACCAGTAAATAAGAGAAATATCCATAAGGATGATTAAAAATTCACGAAAAAATGTCTAGAGGCAGTCACTAGAGTCTCACAGGAGGAAGGGTACAGGAGAAAGAAGGTGGTGGCTTTTCTTTTCATGCTATATCTTTAACACTTTGAAGTCAAGAACTCTGACTTCTGTCCATTTCCACTGATGTGTAATCAGGCTATGCAGAGAGCAATGACAACGCACCTACCACCTGTGGCTTAGAGACCTGCCTGAAATTTTTATTTCAGGACCAACATAATCAGCCTCTCCAGCACGTGGTGGATTTACTTCTCTGGGGCTTTGTTTGCATTTTTAACAAGTCACATAACAAAGGGAGAGCTTCCCTATGGGTTCGCAACCTCAAGACAGCTCACATGAAGGCTTCACTAAGAAATCAGGCAGCAACTGCTCTCATCTCCAGGTCTAGGGTGAGCAGAGATGAATAGTATAATCATACCGCTTAGCTATGCTCATAGGCAACCAGAGCTGTAACAACATAACAATGGGATAGAAATTGTGATCTAAACAATACTCCTTCTCAAGAGCAGGATATTGCTTTTCCAGGCTATGTTTCTTCCTTTAGAAATGTAGAGAAATGAGGTGGTGCAGCATGGTGAGGAATTACAACTTTTGAAACACAATAAGCCAAAATTAGGCTGCACTGGGTAAGCATTCACTGGTTGTGGTACACGGGAGAGCATATTGTTGCACAGTTTCTGCTTTTAACCAAGCTGGAAACTTTGTGGAGGCAATAAGGACTTTAATAACACAGCCTGGGACACTCATGCATTAACATTAAAAAAGTATACCTGTGCTCTGCTGATGACTCTCACGCTGTTTGGGTCAGTGAAGTCACTACTGCAAGCATTTCAGGCAGGGATAATCCAAAAGCAACATGCAGACAACACACTCTTCAGGTAAGGATCTAACCAAGCTACTGAATTTGCTTGATCAAGAGAGCTCAGCTGTCCTCCCAGCTGCAGCAGCTTCCTGGCTTCACAGCAGTCACCCCTGCAAGGCTAACAGTGCTACAGCCTAATGCACCCAGCAGTAACAGAAACAGGGCTCTTCTAACATACCTGCACCTGCAAACTGTGTTCAGGCAAGCACCCCATAGGACAGACACAAAGCACATGGACTACAAGGCTCAGCAGGCTTATGCTCCCTCAACTCAGGGTATAAAAGAATGAACCCTTCCAAGCAATCTGTCACATAAGCCAAGGAAACATTTCACCTTCCCTCCATGACACCTCACACGGTTTTACAACCACTGATAAATACCTGCTGGTGTCCAGCTTACTACTGGTAGTAGTAAACAAAGCTGACTGTGAGCCAGGATATGTCCTTTCTTTACAGTCTGACCACATATTTCCCTGCAGATGAATGTGTGCAGGCACTGCTGGCTGAGGCAGTGTTATCACACAAGGAACCAACGGCTTCAGACAACCTAAGCCCAGCAGCATTTCCAAGGCTCCTTGCCTTCAAGATCAAGCAGATCTTTCCTGCTTAGCTCTTCCCAAACCAAACTCCTCCAGGCAGCACATCTGCAAAGCAGTCACGCTAACACCTTATCCTTGTTTTGTTACCTTGATCCTTCCCTAGGTAAAGAGCAGGCAGCAGGACACTTGCAGCTTCAAATGCCCATAACATTGCCTCAGGCTCTCTAGGCACCCTAATTCCAGGCATACACAAGCAAACCTGGCCTTTCATCTTAACTCAGCTCACAGGTCTGCTTGCAGCTTTGCTGTTATCACTAGATGATTAGAATAAATGAAAAGGTGAGAAAGAATGCATACATCCTCTGAAATGAGGGATCACCATTTCACAGCTCAGAATCTAGTTCTCTCATGACAACAGAGCCTGCCCAAAGCTCCTCAAACAGTGACACGAAAGATGCAGAGCTGCTTCTTACTTTATGCACAGAATCATACTAGTCCTACATAAAGTCTCACTTACTTCTCAGTCCATCACTGACCTTCCTCTGACTGCAGTACCCATTCAATCATCCCTCAGAGCACAGAGATCCATCAGCATGACCTTCTTAGTGGCCCCCTTTCCTCCTTTATAACCTTGCTCTGCCTAGTAGCCAGTAACACACATCCCCCTCACCTGGCCTGCTGCTGTACCCAGCCTCGCTGAGCAGTCAGTTAGCTGTGCTGGGGCCATTGCTGCTAAGTATAAACCTTCCCAGACACAGCAATGGCCAGGTGTGCCACAAAGGTCAGGGCTACCATACAGAAATAAAGAAAACTATGTTATTTTTCTCCTTCTCCTATTCCACTTTTCTGTGTATTACAGAGAGGGAAGGAGGTTAGTATTGTTATGAAGCTCAGTCATCACTGAAATTACTCCAGCTTGCAGATGGAGTAAGAAAGTGATCCCAGACCCTCAGGGCCTGCCTGTCATAACAGTGGTCTCCCTTCATGTATCAGCTGTGTGTTCAGAGCAAATGAATTGGTATTTAGCATGAACAAATTCCAGGTCCAGCCATGGGCAACCCTGAGGACATGCAGCTCCTGTGCAAGCAGCAGGTGCTCAGCTACTTGGGCAGCCAGGCCCAGTTTCACGCTGAACAGCTGGTTAGTGGATAACAGTGTCAGAGAGGGCATGGGGGTACCCAGGAGTTATGCAGAAGGATGTAACACCCGTGCACTAGTTCTGCTTGAGAGCAGAGTCAGGGACACGTGTGCCTATTTTGGTCTGCATCAGGATAGGGATCGGTAGGCTCTAAGCAGATGAGGGGAGCAGAGCACAGCTAGCTGTGTCCTGATGTGCTCGGAGGTAGCCCAGGATAGCCAACCTGCCCTCAAGTGTGTGGGCAACACACATTTGTCCCAAAAACAGAGGTGCTCTTTTCTTAATTTTGGCTGGTCCTACCCTCTGCAGTTCCAGCAACTGTTTTTTTCGTAAGATATGTAAGCCACAAAAGAACAGCAGGAAATATTGGGAATCATTTAGCAAACAGAGCAGTCAATCTTGTTTCTTTGCTCATTTGAGCAGGCATGCTCTCTGGTGAGTGTTAACGTTTGCATGAGGAACATTAGAGCTGCACTTAGCAGTTTCAGCCGCTGCATTTCCACTATTGATTGCTGCTATTCAAGCCCAGCTCTAATGCATGTCAGCAGACATAAGCTAGGAGGCAGCTATGTCCCCACTGGGAGCAATGATATATTATTACTGTCTTCAAATGAACCTAGAGAAATACTATATATATATTTAACAGAAATTCCTGGCTCTAACAGACTGCAAAGGAATTTCAGCGGTTGCAGAAGTGCAAATCAACATAATCTGTCTGTGACTAGACTGAGAATCAGTACTAAATGTGAGTTATGCGTACGAGATATTATTTTACAAAGACATTCATGAATTTGTGTTTCTAGTCTATCCTTACACCCCTCCCTTCGTCTTTTGAATTCAGGCTGGCAAATGTGGACATTTGCTGAAGTACTGTGTGTAACACTGAGAACAACAGATGTCTTTCCCATCGTCACCCTGACCCTCAAATTAATGTTTTTTCTTGCCAGACACATGAAGGGGCATGGCCACAGGCAGACAACACCATAAGGTTATTTCCAGTAAGAACTAGGCAGAGTGGATATTTCCAAACTGGCAAATGCCGTGCAGTTGAGAGATACCTAGGCTGGCTCTAAAAGAGCTCTTCCCAGAAAGAGGAGCTGCCTGTGGTCTAATTAGTGCCACTGAAGGAAAGAGCGGATCAGCCTGTGTGCAGAGCTGCCTTGCCTGCAAGTGCTGGGCTGGTCCCGCGCGGGGCTGTACTGTGCAGGCGCATCAGCTCTGCGTGCTGGATGTCGCAGTAAAAGACATGGGTCTGATTTCCAAGCCAAGCACAGGGTGCTGGGAACAGGGGGGAAAAGGTGCACCCCATCTCCTCCTGGCTGGCGATCGTCCTTAGCTGTATTACAGTGTGTCAGAGTTCTTTGGGTTCGCAGGGTGCCTTGCTGATGCATTTTTTGAGGGAAGTGCTCAGTGAGAGAGTGGTAACTGTTGAAAGAGAAATGGCATTTGGATCTGAAGGACCTTTTCGCAGTCAGGTCAGAGGCGTACATGTGGTTACACATGGACCAGCCAGCCGCTGGGGCAAGTTATTATATGACAATGGCATCATGCCACTAAACAAACATTTGAGGGAATACGCCTGTGCCAGCAAGCACCAGCGATGCATGAGGGGCGTGACTCAGATGTCTGAATACCTTGCTGGTCCCTTAGACCTCAGATCTGGTTGCACAAATAGTCAAATTAACTCAGTTCTTTGTGATAAATAAATCCCACCCCTAGTCATAAACTGCAGCAATTCATAACTCCCAGCTTTGTACAAAGATATGTTTAGTTCTTCGAGGCATATGCAGCTGTATAGCTGGAGCTATTCATGTCTGAAATAAAAGGTGAGCAGTTAACAGGATTTGGCCACTGGTACAGCTGGACTCCAAACAGACATAATCATCCAAACCTACCTGCTAGGCTGAACCATAGGCTGGTCTGTCAGGAAGGCTGTAGCTGGCCCCAACACCTCCAGCCCACACCCAAGACTTGTGTGTGTAAGGGTGCGATGGCACAGAGGGGTGGGAAAGGCAAACCAGGCAGGACCCTGTGCTACAAACACCATGAAGATCCCACGGCACATTGTATGGGAATTACCTAACATGCCTCGTCCTTGCACTGTTGCACTGTACTGTCTTCCTTGCATTTTTAGACAGATGTATCAAGGCGGGAAACATTTCCTGGAGATCTTTACTGTTCAGGAGAACTTAAGACACTGATATAGCAAGAAACCAGAAGACTAAAAGCTCAAGTATCTGGCAAATGCAGCCACACACAAAGCACCACTGTGCCTCATGCTCAGTATTGAGCTGGAACAGTGGGACGTGGGTTTGCATTTACCTCCAAGTTTGCATCTTTCCAAAGTTATCAGAGCTGTCTGACTAGAACAACCCCCCTTCCAGGCAGAGCACAGTACAGTAAGGTTCCTTATGAGTTGGAAACTGGGCAGGAAATCCAAGTCTACCACAGAATTAAAACTGATCACATGAAGTTCCTTTTCCCTCTCAGCTCTGCTCTGTGGAAGGGCTGTGCATGATGCACTGCTTTTTTAGGTGGTTGGAGGTTTTTTCAAGAGAAAAGAGATATTTTTGTGAGTATATTTTTTAAGCATCCACAGTTGTGTGGGCTTACGTCAGAGAGCAGGTAGGAGAATTGCACTTTGTCTCGAGAAGGGAAGTGACAAGATATGAGCTGATTCTCAGCTTTCTCAGCACAGCCTGTTTCCCAAGAAACCCAAGAGCTTCCCTTTGGCCATGCAGCTCTGAGGCTGACTGCAGGGATGGGCCAAATAATCCTCATTATTCTTTTGTACTGTTCCAGTGCTGCCCAGATATACATGGGGCTGGGCTTCCTACAACCTTTCATCTGCTTCACTGGGGTCCAAACTCACTCAGCTGCCTCAAGGACAGAGCCATAGTGTCCCTCCTGCTATAAGAAGCAGAAGAAGAAAACTCCAGGAATGCATGAAGGGTGTAAAGGCTACAGCTAGGAGCCTGCCTGGCTTTCACATGTGGAGAGCTTGCTCTCTTCCCAGCACTTTCTTTTATTCATTAACATATAACTTCTCTGGGCTAGGAAACAGGCTATGTGACAGGCCTTATCCTTTGAGAGGAGCCTAGCCTGGAAGAACACCCATGTCTATCATGTTCCAATATTTAGTGTAATTCATAAATCAGTTCTCATCAGCATTCATTGGTCTACTCCTCCGTGGTGATTTCACGGGTAGATACAGGTTATTTTCAACCACAGAACATGGTAGGCTAAGAAGAGGTAAAGCAGGCTGCTGGCTTATTTTGATCACATTTCTCTTATCCAGAAATCTCCATAAATATTCCTTTTTTTTTTTTTTTGGCAGTTTATTTCTTGAGCTGTTTTTCAGAAATGGCTTTCAAACTCAAGTACTGACTATATTCAGTCAGTTGCACGATGATATATAGTAGAGCAACCACAGGTACCCATGTGGAGGTACAGCAGCACCAGCTGAAGAGCCCACCAGCCTGAGCGTACATATACCGCTCTCGCATGCTACAGCCTCACTCCAGCCCTCCACACAGTCATAATGCTGAGTTTCTACCTGCTCAGTGAGATGGAAAGTTAACAGGCTGCGGGATTCGCTCAGTTTTCTCCATAGCTTGCTTTTACTTGGGAGAGCATGATTTCTGTGCGTGCTGGACCAGTATGCCCCGGCCGCCCTGGGTAGCACTGTGTATCAGAACAACAAGCCAGTGCCTCTGAATTATTTACTCCAACTCACATGAACTTGCATTTCTCTTCCTTTTTTGCACAGTCACCACGATGCTTGATGCTCCACAAGTAAGCTGGGGAGACAGATGACACAGGCGATGAGGTTGCTGTAGGTGATTATAACAGAATATGACAAGGCATTTATACAGCTCCTTTCAGCAGCATTTTATTTCATTTTAATTCATTACCATGTAGCAGAACACCTCTGGAAAGTTTAAAGATGCTTTGGAGAGAGGCATGGGACAGGCTGGGTGCAACAGAGAAACAGGCAGGAGAAACCAGTTAAGCAGCACTTGCTTTCCATGCCTCTTGGTGAGCTGGGTTTCACATTCTGCCTTCAGTGGGTTTTGATGCTGCATAGAGCCATGCCTTGGGGGAAGAACAAGTGAGGAACTAGCTTTGTACTACTGACCTGGTAACATATGCCTTGGTGGACTTACCAGTCCTTCAGTCAGAACAGGCTGGTGGGATTCAGGACAGTTGGGTTCAGTTTCTAGAGTTTCCTTTAACTGATGGGCTTGTGCTTTTTCTGGAGGCTTTCTGTAACAAACTCCCACCATCATTCCCTCCATTTTAATTAGTAGCAGAGATTATGTTAGTGCAACCAGTTCAAGTATTCTGCAAGATAACATCTATATGTACCTATAGCAGTACAGGGGTTAAAGACAACACTTGCCAATCCCAGGTTTGCCACCAGTGATTAACAAAATAATGTAATGATATAGCACTGTGTACATCAACCAAGAGACTAGCCAGAACTATTGGCAAATAAAGGAAACCTCTGAGGGAAAATAAATGAAGGTTGCAGCTTTGATTTTTTTACTGCTACAGCCCTTTTACCTGTTACAGGGCATTAAGAAGTGTGGGGCTAGGAGTGGACTAGACACTCTCTGGAGCCTAAACACCAAAACCACCAATAAAGGTGTTTTTGAATGTAGTGGTGGCTGAACCCCATGACTGAAGTGGCTCCTCTGAGCCCTGTATCAATAATTAATAGTTGAGGGCTATTTGGAGGATCCTCACAGGACAATCACAGCTGACACCACGGGAGGTAGAGGGGAAACATGTCCTTCACTGGTCCTTGTTCCTCACTGCCCCAACTCTTCTGCATTAGTTTATGTGGCTGCAAAGAAGCTGTAAGGCACAATGAAGGGCCTTGCACACACTGAGCGCTTCCCTAAGTGAGTAGGGAGGCACAGGAATCCCTGGGCTCGCTGCAGGCCTTCCCCGAGAGCATCTTTGCCAGGTAAGATCCAGTCTCTCTTCCTGAAAGCTCCACAGATGGTATCTTGTCATGGAAGCGGCAACCAGTTGCTGCAGCTATGGTGGTGGTGCAGAGATTGGGGGTCAGAGTGAGGGGAGAGTGTGTCTTCAAACACTCCAACTCCCCCTCTACCATCCTTGCCAGGGTAGTCCTAAGACAGTCCTGGTCTCCATCTCACATCGGGGCAGGAGGCAGAAGAGCCCCAGCATCTCTCAGGGATAGTGGCTGCTGCATGACACTCAAAAACTCTTAGACACATGGGTGCCTTTATGGTAGCACTGGTCATGAAGTCTTCTCCTGGTCACTACACAAGTCACAGTGCCAGTGGGAAAGGTTAGACTTTGCAGTGGCCTCCCTAGAGGAAACTTTTTGTCCTCTGTGTTGTTTCAGATCAGCCAAGTAAAGTTATCTCTTGATGTGGCAGTTGTGGGAAGCTGTCCCCTGGCCTGCCATCATCTGTGGATGCAGACTTGGCCTGTACCCTGCAAACACAAACA
>VZTV01119037.1:3374-13732 GCA_013400875.1 Anhinga rufa | reverse complement strand
TATATAAATTAAATTCCTGGAAGTCCCTCCCCTTCCTTCATTTCCTCAGCCCATAAAAGACAATGCAACTGTTACTGTTTTGTGTGGGGATAGGAAAGGGGAGAGAGAATAGGTTGGAGAACATCTGGAGCAGTTGCAGGCACGCTCATGCACATTAAAATAAATTCCAGAAACATGCCTGAAAGATGCATGTAAAAGCTTGGATTCNTGATCTCACTTGCTCCACTGTAAACACAAGTAAAGCTCTACTGGATCACAGGAAATAGTTGAAATTTATGGTGACATTACTGAGAACATGTTGTGGCACAGAAGAAGAAAAACTAACCATGCAGCAGGGAAGGGACCCAGACCTTGCAGATCTGTGTCCTCTTGGCAAAGTCATCCCTGTCAATTTGGGAAATGATTGGTGGGAGTCTTGGGACACAGTTCTGCAAATCTTTGCTTACTTCAGTAGTCTCCTTGAAGGCAAAATCCTCGATTCCTTAGAGGGGAATATCTGTCAGGCGTAATAATTCATGTAAGTAGGAATTTGCTTGCAAAATGCTTTTGTACCAGTTCATTAAAAAAAAAAAATCTGAAGATACAGCTACATCTGTGCAATTCCACAGCTCGATAAGGTTGTGTTTATACAACATGTTACAGCAGCATGTCTGCAGGAGAAAAAAATAAGATGGAAAATATTTGGAGCAGAGGTGCTTAGAAGTGTTAGCCATAGCCTACGAAAGCCTATCGCTAAATGAACGTGACGGAGCTTGCAGAACTCTTGTGACTTGCTGCTTGCTTTGAAGGAACTTAACAATTTAGTGTTGTGAAAGATGCTTTGTGGTTAAACAGTATGAGATGCCCTGATAAAAGCTCATTTCTTGGGCAGAGTGCTAAGCAGCATTCCCTGAGATTAGTTTATGGAAACAAGATACAGCGTTATCCAAATACATGAGAAGGTGTCCTGGATTTTGTATCCTTTATTAACAGGCAGGACTCATTATTCATGTTGCTGAAGAATTCTGCTTAAATCTGTGTCATGAGATGCTCAGTATGCAAGGGTGACATCTTTGCTAAACAAGCCAAAGTATATTTAGACATGGTTTATGACTATTAGCATAGCTTGAGAGAATCATGTACCTGAAAGGTATTTCTGGCTATAACTTTTACTGGACCCCACCATCTAACCATTAGGGAAGAAAATACTTTGAGGCATTGTATGCCTAAAATGAGGAAAGTCTATGTTCACAAGCCATCTCACTTCTCTCTCATAAATGCTGACCTGTTTGCATGTGAGATTCAATGCTAACTAACAGATTTATTTATGCCTTTGATTTTTGTGCTGTCTTGCAACCATTCATATAAATTTAATTGTGTTGGTACTGCAGCTGTCATTGTTTGAAAATACAGATTTGTTCACATAGGTGAAGGTGATCCTTCACAAGGCCTGGTGTGCGCAGATGCTTCGGCAGCTGCTGAGATGACACCTACTGCCATCTGCGTGCAGAGAGATCTAACCCCTTATGTGTCAGGTGGGAAGAAAATTGTTGCACTATACCCTTGGTGTGTGTTTGAGATTCCGATCCGCTCTAAGCAAGAGTGGCATGATGAGAATAGACTTGAGGATTTCCATCCTGAGCTTTCATTCTCCATAATGCAGGTTGTATATTTTAATTAGATTGCACTTACCTGCCTTCCTGAAGCTGGTTTCATCTTTCAGGCCTCCCAAAACTACAGATTGGGAATGGGGGAGCACAGGGGGATTAAGAGACTTGCTGAAGCTTGTGTGGGAAACTGGTGAAAGGGACAGAAGCTGGGTCCTCTGATGTCTGCTCCTCTCTTTCACCGCGACACCCACTGTGGCGGAACACTGTTGAGTGGACCGTGATGATTACAAACGTGTCCGAGCTGCTGGAAGAGGACCGATCTCTGTCACTCTGGCCAGGGCTTTTCCCTGGGTGGTTGTGCAGGTGGTCTAGAACCAGGGTGGGAAGAGAGGGTGGGGACAGTGCAGGGAAACCCGATTCCCGGTTGAAAATAAACTCTACGCTCCTCTTGCTGGTGTCCCTTTTTAATGTGTATGGGGCAGCTTGTGAAGGAATGGCAAGGACGTTTGGAGGGACTTCCTTTTGCAGGCAAGATTCATGGCTGGGATTGAGTGATCCGCAGCTATGTCGAGTATGAGGGTTGTATCTGGCATTGAATATTCTGTAGGTTATTAATGCAAGTAATCATCTTTCTGGTGTTGGAGCTTTATTTAACAGATGCTGCAAAAACTTAAGCCAGCTTGCTATGAGCAGTGATGGCTCAGCAGCTGGGAGACTTGTGTATTTATTTTTAACGAAGTGTGGAGTTTGTCTTTAGTGTATGTTATGGCCCTCTGCATGCTGGGAAACCCTTTTCTTTAGCAAATGGGCAGGGCCTTTCCATACTCTCTGGAGCAACTGCCTTTTTGGAAGACGTACAACAGCATACATGTAAGTAATGTTGGTTGCAAATACAACCTTGAGCATTGGCTTGAGATGATGGGAGTAAGTTCACTTTTGCAGCTGCTCTTTGGAGGTGCTCAAATGTAAAAAGATACTTAATATCATGTGTGGACATTATTTTTTCAGTCTGTAGACTGCTTGCCTAGGGCCTCCTGCATTGGGCAGAATCATCCGAGAGCACTGGGGGAAAGCAGTTAGGGTGCTGGTAGCTGCTGGAGCTGTCATTTACCATCTCAGCGTAATAGTGCTTGTAAGGAATTTGTGCTAGATGGAATTGCACTGTACAGGGCCATGTGTGATGTCTTTCCCTGTCTGGCTGCAACTGTGTTTTAGTACATTTCACCAGGTTGGTAAATAGGCAGGGTATTTGAAAACATTTCCTTTGCTTGGTGCTCAAAAGAAATTTGTGGGGTGATGCTCTAGCTGCTGAATTGGATTTCAGCAAATTGTTAAAGGCTCTCTTGAAGAGTCTTAAACGTAATGCGTAGAGTGTGATATTAACTGGCCTTGTGAGCTCTTCGGCATAATGAACAAGGAGTGGATTTTGAGGCTTTTGCTTACTTTGGGGAGGAGTTACTCTCACATCTCCTTTTACTGAAAAGGATGCAGCAGAGTTAACAGTACAGGAGGTGCCTGTGCTGTAAGGTTAATTTGATAGCATAGAAGTATAAGAAACTTTTTGTTTTGTTTTTCTACTAAAGAATATATTTTACTGAGGCACTGGGGACATGGCTTTGGCTCTCTCAAATAGAGGACTGCATGTTTTCAGAGACTTCCTAGCAGATAGTATCCACGCTGATAAAGTTTCCTGGTCGGAAGTGTCAGGTGTTTGCACTGCAGCTCTGGAGCAGGGCAAAGATGACAGGTATTTCTAGTTTTTTATAACTGTCTGATCTAAGTATGCTAGCCTAAATTTTGTGTGGATTTTGTAGTGCTTACAGCTCGGAACTCTGAGTGTAGGAGCCAAGGAGATCATATGGATTATACTCTTGTGATTGCAGTGAGTGTAAATATATACATATCTTCTTTGTGTATCAAAATCTCTAGAACAAACTTTGGATGGGCTTGTGCTGCTGCAGTAGGCTTGTGAAGTTGCTACAGTTGCTACATTAACTTGTGAAGTTAATGCAGGAAAACCCAAGAGTATCGTATTCATCAAGTCCTGCCAGCAAATAAAAATACATTAATTTGCAATTGAGTGTTGTTCACGGAATACATATCTCTAGTAATAAGATTACCTTTTCAGTCTTCTCTTTCCACCTTTTTCTATCTTTTATTTCCAGGCTTGCCTGGTACTGTAAAGCCTGTTAGGGCCTGAAACTAATATTAGGGGAATTAAGGTTGTGGGTAATTGTGCTATTTCAATTTGCTCACAGCAAACAGTGGGTGTAGTTTCTTGGAGGAATAAAAATGGCCACAGAGAAAGAGAAGTCAGAAAATTAGCCTCAGACTAAGATAGACTCTGTAGCTCTGACTGGAGAACTGTGTACCATGAACCTCTCTTCGGATTTAATGCAGCTGCGCCATCCCAGTCTCTAAACCTGTAATTACAAGACTATGGGAGATGGATTGATGCGGACAGTAGTTAGAATATTAATTAAAATACCATGGATGATGTGGGGAACAATATGCCTTATGTGTTTTAATTAATTCAGAATTAATGTCAGAATAATTCATGCAAAATGACATGAATTGTCAATCTTGAGTCTTGTTCCTTCTTTTGAATGTTCAAGCAACTGTAAATTGCTTCACTGAGTGCAAGATAGTGGAAATTCGGGGCCCTAAGTCAAAACAAGGTATTTACAGTCAAATGTTCGCTTTGGAAGAATTAAACTACTTTAAACTGGCCTGTTGCTTTTCAGACATGCAAGCCAGAAAAAAGACCTGTGTGGAGTAATCTGAGGTTTACCTCTAGATTTCCTAGAAGAACTGAATCTTTTGTGTTCAAGATGGTATCTCCCTGTGTGCTCATACAACGCAGACTCTTTCCCATAAGAACAGGGATGCAGTTGGTCATCTTCATTCCTCCTTGGGATTAAATTACACAGAGGTAGAGCAGGTGAAGAACACTTTGGGCAGCTGGGGACAGCAGTCCATGTGTCTCTGGATTCCAGTTTCACAGATCCTGTGCCCTTAACACAGGTGTGAAAATCCTTTTCTCATGTGCTTTTTCACATATCCCATGAGAATTTTTACAGTAACAGGAAAACTCTCAACGCTGTTAATAGCTGTAAGTGTTGGAGCCCATTGATTTGAAGCACATCAACAGTGGTGAATGATCGGAGGCAGCGTTAGGTTGTAGGGCTCTTCCAGAAAGTGAGATGTCATTTTGATTAGGGCAGGAGGGAGGTGGATGTGTTATAAAGTCTTGCCAGTCCTCGTCCTTGTTGCATGCTGTTGTCCTTGTGGACTGCCTCAATACAGTGGTGGGTGTTTTGGGTTAAGCATAGGAAGGAGGTTATCCGCCTCGGCAGGGTAGGACCCCATGGCAGCTCATCCCTCTCTCTGTTGGTGAAAAGCAGTGGAGTAGATGCAGTTGTCCTATAGGCAGTCAGTTCATTTGCCATCAGTGCAGAGATGACTTTTACTTGGTGGGAGGCACCTGGGAAGACTCAAGTGGATTTGCTTTCAAGGTCAAGTGTTAAAAGATCTGCAGCCTCAGAGAACTCACTGTCTCTGAAATTTTTGGTCATTCAAAATCTTCCAAATTTGGCCCACGGGACTTTGATCAGCATTAGGAGGGTGTCAGGGCTTGCAGGCATGACCCTAAATGAACTTCCATGTGCCTAAAGGCTTGAAAGCCGCCTGATCTGCTACTGGCAGAAAGTTGTCTGTTGGAAGCTGCTTTCTGTCCAGCAGTTATTGTTTTGTCCAAAACTCCCAAAGAAACTGGTCTTCACTGAATGCAGCATTACAAGAAATGGAAAGCCAAACCCATTTGCTTGCATTGTCTTGGCACTTCTGTGAGACTGAAGTCTTAAAGAAGACTGGTCAGACCAAGTTTGTCTTGTTTTTTTTTTAAACAAATACTTTTTTTATTTGTAATGTAGTATTTGCTTTATGGCTGGTGCCTTGTTGCCAGGTTTCATCTCAGAGCAGTTTTTATGGTTAAGCTGTAAATACTGGGGGTGGGATAAGTGGGATAAAGAGAGTGGAATTTGTGATGGAAGTGTTCAGCAGGCCATAGCTGTGCCATGCTGCCACTGCCATCTGCACAGCAGCAAGCTTTAGGCA
Source organism: Anhinga rufa (assembly GCA_013400875.1). Lineage (NCBI taxonomy): Eukaryota > Metazoa > Chordata > Aves > Suliformes > Anhingidae > Anhinga > Anhinga rufa. The sequence continues at coordinate 8,027 of VZTV01119037.1, read as the reverse complement.
AATCAGAGAATATCGTATTGCTTTCTGCATGGCTGATTTTCTTACATCGGGTGGCTTGTGTTTGGCTTGTTACCTTCATTTGGAAGCAGTGCCAAAAAAGGAGACTTACGAGGGGACGAGTAGTGTGGGCTATTGAGTGGTTGAAGTCCTGGATTAGGGGTAGAAACCACCTAAGTCTTCCCTCTGCCCCCCTTTGCCAGATGCTTGCTGCAGGCCCTTGAATGTAACCACAGCATGGCAAGCCATGCCCAGCTTTGCTTGAAGCCTTGTGTTGAAAAGGCATTTCTTTGGCATTTCTTGTCTTTGAAAATGCATGCTTGAAAACACCAGGTAACATTTGCCTGGAAGTGGAGGATGTGTTTCAGTGAAATGATAAGAAGGGAGGAGCTGATCTTGGGAGCCTGAGCATGTGACACCTCCCTTGTTAGAAATGGGGAAAATAGATTAATACAGAAAGTGGAAAAGCACCCGTGATGCTGACAAACTTGGCCTGAGGAAACCAGATGAATAAGGGCTCGCAGGGGAGGGCATGGGAGAGAGTCAGAGCATGAGGGAGCAGGTGTTTAATGCAGCAGGCTGTGCTGCCATGACCAGGCTTGCAAAAAACGGAAGGGGAAAGAGTGTAGCTGGGTGGCTGTGGCTGTGACTCTCAAACTCCTTGCCTGCTCTCCCTCTTGCCAGCTGTTGGCTGCATTCCCCATCTCCCTCCTCCTGCTGGGCTGTGGGCTGGTTCCTCAGAAGGGACTGGGCAGCAGTTGTCCCTGGATGTGGTGCAGGGGCTGCCGTGGTGGTGGGGGGTCCCTGGCAGTGAGATGCAGCTCCGAGGAGAGGGCTGAGGCAGGACCTGAAGTGGTTTGCATTGCACTGGGAAAGGGTGAACTGGGAGGGATGCCAGGCGGCAGCAGGAAGGAAGATGTCGTTGACTTCAGTGGGAGCTGTAATCTCTCCAACACAAAGATGCAGTGAATTAATGAACCCTCCTTAAAAGTGAAAGCGCTAGCCATACGCTTTGGTGGTGAAAAAGGTTAAACAAAGAAGCATGTTCCCTTTACTGTCTTTTCTTTGAGCTAGCTTGAACTTCCCAGAGAAGGACGCTGTCAAGACGCTCTCCCTGTGGAGGTGAACTTCGTAGATCAAGACTCTGAGTGGAGAAATAAAGCAACCTGTCTGGTACCGCTGACTCCACACGGAGTTATCAAGCCTGGTCAGGCAGAAAATGCTTTGGGCTCCAAATGCAGCAGCTTACTGAGAACATAGCTGTAGGGGTGAAGGATGGAAAGTTAGCCTTCCTTTAGAAGAACAGGAAGGCAAAGAGAAGTTAAGCACAGGTTTTTGTTTAATAAACAGAGGTGGTGATTAGCTGTTTCAGCATCAATAAGCCATAAGACATTTGATAAGAGCCTTGTTGAGTAACTTCAGAAGTCTTTGCCAAACACAGAAAGGGCTGTTTGAAGTGACCTGTGATGTGTCTGCGTGTGGCATAGCCTCATGTACTTTCAGGTATGTGAGCTCTCTTCTTCCCAAATTGGTTGCTGAAACACACTGTAGACAGGCAGCTAGTGTCACCTAGCCTGAATTCAACCTGTGTGTAGAAAATGGGTAAAGCGGGTTGAAAAATCTGGTCTTGGAGGTTTGTGGAGAAGGCCTCCAGGACAAAGCTTTCCTCCCGTGCTCTGGGAAGGGGACAGTGCTGGTCAGAGTTCTGTCAAGGCTTGCTCTTGGTTGCTGCTGTGTCATAAACAGATGCTGTTAACAGCATGCCTGCAGCTTTCCTCATTGTTGAGACACAGGCTGAGCTTTCCTAGCGCATGCAAGACCTGAACATACTCCTGGCAGCCCTGAGTCCCTAGCCAGTGGCTTGGAGGCAACAAACTGCATGTGGGTGTCTTCAGAGTGATCTGTGGCTCTGCCATGCCTGGGTGGAAAAGGATGGCAAACTAAGCGGTGCTTTTATTTGCTCAGCGTTTTTTCTTCTGGGTCAGGCAAGGCTTAAGATCATTATTTGGCTACGTGCGCAGGGCTTTGTGTCTGGAGTGGGGGGGTGTGGTGGTGGTGAGGGGAGGAAGAAGGATGTTTAGCTCCTAATGAATCCTTCCTGAACCTCTTGTTTATTATCAGTCTCCAGAGTGGGAATGCATGACAGAAATCCTCTGCTTTCTCTTTTCCCGGGGCAGTATTTCTGCTTTGTGAATTAAAGGGTATGGCTTCAACCAAAAAATAGCAACAGAAACACAGCTGTGAGGATGTGAGTGATGCTTCATCTTAAGAAGGGTTAAAGGTTAAAGAAGAAAGGTTAAAGTACATCAGCATTACTCAACCTGAGGTCTGAGATAACAGTCTGCAGATACATACCTTCCTCTAAGTGCAGGCAATCAATCCGCAAGGGGGGAAAAATGCAATAAATTAGTATTTAAGGCTTAACTTAATGTTTATATGGTTGCAAATGACACAAATGCAGGACCAAGATACAAGACAGCTCCTCTTTTTGTTTTTCCTTTCTCCAGAAAAGCTTGGTCTATCTCACCCGGTTCACAGCCCACACTGGCACATTTCTGAACACTTGGCTTGAAATGGAGAGCTAAGGGAGCTGTCAGTGTGACTTGCTTGACTTGGCCCCATGAATAGCTTAGCCTTTTCCTAACATGGCTATTTCTAGAGTTTGCATGGCTTTGTATAGCTGAGCTATGTTTTTCTTATCCTGGCTCCTTTTTATGCCATCTTTTTCTCATGTGAAATATTTTGGATTAGATGAGATTTACAAGAAGGAGTTGACATTACATTTCAAGGTTTGCTTCTGTTATTGCGTTGGTTTACTGACATCATATCCCCTGGGGTCAAACCTCTGGGCTGAGACCCAGTATTTAAACAGACTTTTTTTTTTCCCCAGGGTGGAGGAATATTTTGTAATTTTACCCCCTATGAGTTCACCCTCTCCCTTTTGCGCTGCTTGTTCATTATTTCAGATTCCACCTCTACAACATGGAAGAAAAGGCTGTTTTAGCCCTTATTGTGATACTTCATGCTTAACCATCTGCTTAGAAGGCATTGATGATACTACATACAGCTTGATCTCCTCCTGATTCATTTCTGAATTGCTGGTACATCCCTGTATGCTGTTAAGTCATCTTTGAACCTCACTGTGTCACAGCAGTATACATGAAGAGTAAATCTACTGAAGTCAGTCAAGTAGTACCAGCGTGAAACTGGAGTGACCAGAAAATCATGTCTCTTTTCTTCTGGATTATGTATAGCAGAGAGGAGTGAAAGCCTCAAGTGAGCAGAGAGAATTTCAAATGCTGCTTTTTGATTTGCCTACCAAAGAGACTGGCCAAGTATACTGAAAATAATTTCAGAGACCACAAGCTGATTTGAAGTGGGTCCCTGGAGTTGCACAAACAGACAGTGCATTATTCATGAGCTAGCTGAGCGTTTGCCCTCCTCCAGCAGAGTGGGACGTGCAGAAATGTGCTTACTTTTGCATTACCTGGTTGACTGACCCTCTGGGAAGGGTCTACTCTTTGCAGAGTGGAGTGGAGAGCAGAGAAGACTGCTGATATAATTAGGCTGATTTGTGCTGTGACTTAGGAGGAGTTAGGGGAAGCCTGTATGAATTCGCTTATGACTTGTTAATACTGTGTTTGCCAGACAGTGGTCAATGGGGATCAAAAGTTTGAGGCACACAAAAGCAGTGCAAAAGGGAAAGACTGCCTAGGCACAAGCATACCTATGCGCTAACCCCACAGGCTTAAACACATCTCATCCTTGTACCTCATCTATCTCACTTGCAGAAACCAAAAATAACAGTAGTTTTCATTAGGTGCTGTTGATCATGTCCTCCTTCAGAGTATTTCTGAATCATAACCTTGTAGAAAGCATACCTCATCCAGCAGGAATTCAGCAAATCCAGTAGCAGGCTTATGATGCTGGATCCGGTGTGAGATGTTTAGCTCAGCTGACTGTAACCTGGCCGGAGAGCAGAGGGCTGTCCTTGTTTGTACCCATAGCTAATGATGATCATGTGGGATGTGTTTGTGGGAGAACTGGGTGCTGTGCATGGTTTCTTCTTGAAACATCTTGTCACAAGGGAGTTAAGTAGACACAGAAACAGGGACTTGGAGCAGTTGAGGTGGCCACAAAAAAAAGATACTGGTTGGCCTCCATTGCCATTTCCCTCATGCTGTGTTTCTTATTTCTGCAAGTTCCACTTCTGACTACTTCCTTGGTAGCTGCCCTCATCTCTGTTTTTAATCCAGCAACAGTGCTAAACTGACATTTTCTTCCTTTCCCATTCTCTACTGCTTGCTTTACCATCTAAGAGCTGAGGCTGCCACAGTTGTAATGTTAATGTACCATGAGCAAAACCTACTAAAAATACTATGACCAGACAGAGAGCAGATTAATGTTGTCACTTGAATGTATTCTACCAAGTTTTATTTAGTGTTACATGTGTAGCGGTGGATATTTTAGCTGGCACAGATGTGCAGTAATGTTCTTAGTCCCGGGACTGCCCTTTCTTGTAATAGTCATAGTTCATTACAAAGAAATAAGAGTGTTCAGAGAGAGAGCAGGCATAATCATGGCATACTGGAAGAACTGGTCATTACGTCTTTGGAATAATCTCCTGTGGATTCATCATGAAAACAACTATTCAGC
>VZTV01119031.1:0-25980 GCA_013400875.1 Anhinga rufa | reverse complement strand
TTTCAGGTTACGATGTTGAAAGAAGGCAAGCTTCCTTGATGTTATCTTTGGAATAACTGTTTTGATTTGCATCTAAATGACTTCAAAATTTTAGTTAATATTGTATAAATAACATATTTTTTCTTATTCTATGCAGAATCAGATTCAGTACCTCAAGCAAGTCCAGCAGCCTAGTGTTGCCCAACTGCGATCAACAATGGTGGACCCAGCCATCAACTTGTTTTTCCTAAAAATGAAAGGTGAACTGGAACAGACTAAAGACAAACTGGAACAAGCCCAAAATGAACTGAGTGCCTGGAAATTTACGCCTGATAGGTAAACAAAACAAATACTCCCCAGTCAAGACTTCCCTGACAGTCCCACTACGAGAATGCTATGGTGGGACAGCCAAGTACTCGTTTCCACACCAAGACTCAGACGTTTTGAGGCAAAAGCCACATTCTTATACTGTCCAGCTTGTAATGCTTAATGTAAAACTTATCAGATGAACCTTGTGTTTCAGCTTTTTTTCTCCCCCTTTGCTTCAGAGGCCTGACAGCGTCGGACTATTCTGAAGAAATGGCCATCTTCGAAAAAAAATCTTTTCTAGAACATGTAGACATTTGCAAAATTGTTCTATTTGAAGAAAATAGAGGGAGAAACAGAAGTCTTAAGTCTGTGGCACACTGTGTCTACAGACAGTTTGGAGGAGAGAGAACCTAGAGATTATAAATCATGAATTGACCATGTAAAATTCCCGTAAAATGTAGAAGTGGAATATGCTTCGCTCTTAACCTTGAGCCTAGTGACTTAGAGACACTGTAAGTCAGTTTTGCCAATAAGACTGTGGACTTCCTGCTTGTTCACTGAACTGCTGGGTCAAAACTCGATGAGGTGAATTTTGCGTTAAAGAGTTTACTTGCTAACCAGTTTTGAATAGCCGTGAGAGTGCTATTTGACATCACAACAGTGGTAGTGTACACATTTGACTGTTTAGCCTTTGGGCTCTCTAGCACTTGACGGAGCCATAAGTCAATGTTGCTAAATAATGAACTGTTTTCTGGATGGTTGGTAATACTGTGGACGCCTCAAAATTAGGACTGTACGAAAATGCACATTCTATCTAATTGCAGGTTTAAAATTGTTGGAAGCAATATATATTTGATCACAACTAGCATGTATAAGAAAAACTGGTTGTGATAAGTATTTCACTGCATGCTTTCATGCAGAAATGAGAATTTTTCGATCTTCTATATTAAGAACTGATCTCAAATGCTCAATACAGAAGGCACACAATGGCACCTGTCTTCAGTGTTGGTGGGGTGTGTTTATTCCTTTGTACACCTGTTTTTTTTGTATTGCACTTCTATATAAAATGTGCCTTGAAATAGTTGTAATATATAGTTCAAGGAACACTGCTGGTTATACTGTTGTATTGTGAAACTCCTGGGATGAACGAGAATTGAACAGGTTGTTACTTCTGCATTGTCTCGTTCTCTGAAAACAAAGTCAGTATTTTAACAAACCAAAAAACTTAAATGCATGCATTTTCCGTGGTGGAATCAGTGAAGGAGCCTTTGCTACTCTATTGATGCCTCTGTTATGTTGTCCCAAGTTACTTGTAAGAGTAGCGATCCGGGACAGTTGGGAGTAAACGCCTGAGGTGTATAAAGCAAAATGTAGATTTGGTATAGCATTTATGTGTTTATTTTTTTCCTTAGCAAATAGAGGTCGATTTTAGTAATCGGAGGTTTTGATTTTCAAAACAGTTGGGTAACATTTTATGACTCAGTCTGATCCTAGAAAATTCAGTTTTAAATGAAAAAAAAGGACGTCCAGCTGTGACAGAAGGTGATGTATTCTGTTTTGATGACTTTTATTAAGATGGCATTACGTATTTTTAACTTGAAGTATTTTAACTGTTTGTGCTTCAGATGATATGGGATCAGAGAATAGTGTACTTATGCAGGTTTATTTTTTTTTGCATGAGTAATGACTTAACAGCAAAAGAAAAAACTACAGAAAAACTTTCCCTTTTTAAAAGTGATACATCTGGAATGATTTTGCTATAGCAGTATCTAAGATTTTAATGATCTAGCATCAAAACAGAGGTAAGACTTGCATTAATAAATTGTTAATGTGTTACCAAGCCACTTGTAAAGCTGACTATAATGTGCGGATAGAGGCATGCCGTGCAGATTGCTTGTTTAACTTGGAGTTCAGAAAATTATTTAATACATTTAGATACAGGTTGGTCGGTTTTCTTAAGTCCTCAGGCTCTAAATGTGTGTGTACAACTGAGGAGTCAAGTGATGTACCACCTTCTTTCAAGCAAAAGCATCAAAAGATAATTTTGGTATTTCTGTAGCTACATTGTGCTCTAATATGCATCATATAGCTTCAAGTCAGTGGTGTGAATGTGCATAATTCATATATACAGTAGCTGGAATACAGAAAATTATAGTTATCTCCTGGTTAAAAAAATTGAGGCTGCCTTCATTAACTGGGTTAAGATTTTATTGTTTTTTATTTCTGGAAAGGTAAGGAAGGGATGACTAATGGAAACTACTTATAGGATTTTTCATTCTCTTTGCATCCCACCCCGCCTTTAAATGGCTTTAATTGTCCATCCTTGTGTGCAACTACTCTTATTCATGGCATCTGACCTAGTTTTTGAAAGAGATGATGCTCCTATTCAGATCCCTAACTGGTGTTCTTAGGGTAACGTGTTAGCTGCAACCCTAAGCGGTATTCGTTCTGGGCCTTAGCCATAGGTAAGGGTATACAGCATAATAATTGCTGATGTCTGGAGGGAGAAATAAAAGGGCATGTAATCAAAAGAATGGCTGTGCTAAGCCATTTCAGCCATCATTAAACATAGTATATACCCTTGGATTAAAAATCTGCAGAAAAGTCATTTGCGGTAAGCCTAGTACAACAAACACTAGTCTTCTCAAATTTAACCACTTATATTCTTACAGGTTCTGTTGTATGTATGTTTAAGAGGATTTGTGAAAACAATGCCAAACTTAGTTTTACAGCTAATAGGAGTTACTTTAATAGTTACTGGATTTTATATTCTTGCATGTGTTGTCTTTTTTGTAAAATGCAAAGGGAGGTTACTTGGTGCCCTACTAGTTCAGAACATCTGGAAAATTTTGACGGGAAGAAATAGCATTATAGGTAGCTATGCAAATTTCTATACAGGTAATAAATATTTCACATTTTGGCAGGAGTTAACATGAAGAAATTAATGGGATTCTAAAATTGTCCCAAGGTAACTGGTACTTGCTAATTCTATAGTTGATGTTGTTTTGTGAAGAGAAAAGCATTCAATGACTTAAGCACTGGGAACTTCTTCAACTTGTAGTGATCACAAATACAGTAACAGGAATTTGCAAATGGCCAAAAATCATTACATGTCTGCCTAATTACTTTTGGGATATGTCACATTGGTTATCTCCAAAGTGGTCCTGCTTTACACAGAATGAACATCTCTAAGGAAACTTGCATCTTAAGTGTGCGACTTGGACTGTATTAGGTCAGCACAATTTAAACTTCAAGGACCTGGCATTGGACATCACATCAAGAACGAAAACAGGTTGCTGCCTTTAGCAGAGTTTCAGGCTTCCAGGACTTTACACAGCCAGATTGCTTCTGGAGCAGCCCATCTGAAAGATTGGGAGAGTCAGTCGGAAAATGTTAAATGGGGCAGAGTTGGCAGAACTTAAAAGTTTTCTAAGGCTTGAATGCTTAAAAGGGAGTTGATAAGTAAATTATTATTTTAAATTCTTTGGTTGGGTATTTTGGTTGCAGGAGAGAACCATGGCTGTGAATTGTAAAAGAAATTTCCTGTTCTACTTTTTTTAATCCTCAAAATTTCTTTCAATCTTTGTCACTTGTTTAAAAGCAAACAAACAAAAAATTAAATGACCTTCTTGGTCATGAAAAGTAGTGCAAGTCCTGCCATTGAATTAAAAATAAACCTGTTCAAGTTTCGGTTGGGTTTTTTTGGGAGAGCTTATGCTTCTGTAGGAGAGAGGACAGCTTAATTAAGTTGCTGAGCCTATTAAAAGGAGAACTGTTTGTGGTTGCTGTCCTGACTTTGGCAGACCAAGAGCCTTAAAGGACTTCAGTCTTTCTCTTCTGTGGAGTCAGCTATATTGCCTATATATCAATTTGCATACGACTTCCTATAATGCTTCACAGTGCAATTTTTATCGTGAAGATTAAAGATGTGTGATGTTACCTATTTAGTAAAGAAAATCTTGTCAGTTTGAAATATTTTTTTCTGCCCGTGTCTAGTTTCTTTCAGACACTAGACATCGTAATGAACATTATTCATGATCTGAAATCTGTCATTCTGAAGGAAGTAGACTAATAATAGGCTCCTTCCTTAATTTCCTGCCAATTTTTAACTACACTTTACTTTTCTCCTTGCCATGCAAGATGTGTTTAGGAAAAGCTGACCATAGAAATAATGAAACAGACTTTGTGTACATTACTGTCAAATATATAGACTGAGTTGAAAAATAGACATCTAATTTTTTAAACGAGTACCTGGACAGCATTCAAAAGAATGTCTAAGCTTCTTAAAGAAAAATGGATGTCACTGTGAAAAATGAACATGGCTTAATATTTTGCCCCAAGGAACTTTCTTCTCTTCACACGAATTTAATTATTAAATTTTACTAGCACAATAAATGAAGAAGGTTTTTGTTTATAATTCTGTTCACATGTGTAATTTTTATGTAGTACTTGATCTTTTGAATTACAAGGCACATCTTTAATCAAATAATTAACTCCATTGAGAATTGGCACATGCAAGATTGTGCATACTGATAATCCAGATGTTGGTATCAAAAAAGAACAATATGCTTATTCATATTTGCAGTAATAAAACTTGCCTTCCACTTTATGGGACAGCGGCAGAAGATCAACGGGCATTGGAACAACACGTGGTAACTATAGGGAGACTTTCTGCTATGACAATTATGTTGAGGCATAATGTTCCTTGAATTGTGACATGCAGAAATTGCATCTCCTTTTTGTCTGTAACTGTGATTGAGGAAGATTACTGAAGGTTTTGTATTCATTTTGTGATAGATGGCTCTTTCCTTTGCAGCCAAACAGGCAAAAAGTTAATGGCGAAGTGTCGAATGCTTATCCAGGAGAATCAAGAGCTTGGAAGGCAGCTGTCCCAAGGACGTATTGCACAGCTTGAGGCAGAGTTGGCTTTACAGAAGAAATATAGTGAGGAACTTAAAAGCAGTCAGGATGGTAAGGGATTTTTTTAAGAAAATGGAAGTTGCCTTGCACTTCTGCTAGTTTAATTTCCTGATGATACACATAATATAAAACCATCTTTTCCAGAATGAAAGGGCAATATTGAGTAAATATGACAATTTTAAGTCTTCACTGTTAGTCTTAATTTGGAAAAAGAAAAAACAACCCCAAACCCATAGATATATATATATTAAATAAAAACCCAAATTTAACTTTGGGGGACTGGTCGGATCTGCAGCTCCAGTAATGCAGTGTTTGAATTTGAAATTGCCGGATGTCATACCGTAGGTCTTGCTATTTAATAGGGAATGTTTAGACTGCACATATTTGTGAATTGGTAAGATGAAAGCTGTTAATGCTGCATGAAGCTAAGCATGCACTGAGAACAGAATGTTTCTTGTTAACTCTGACTAATTTTGAAATTACCTTAAAAAATAAACACTTCTTAACAATGCCTACAAATAATACAAATATTTTTTTGCTTAGGTAACTCAGATGAACAAAAATACCTCATTGGCATTCACTGTCCAAATTTTACAGCATTGTAAACCTAAATTGAAATTACCTATAAACTCTGACCTCTTGTGTAATTTAAATGGAGGGGAAAATGCAAATACAGAAAAAAATCCTCAGTTGAGAGTTTTGCATAGAATCACTGAATGTTAGTTGACTGTAGAATGTTAGAGTGAGTTACCTGATTATTACAATAAGTCTTGGGACATGAGCTATTTAGACACAAACCTGGATGTGTTGTTTTACAACTGAAGTCTGTAAGATAGCATAGACTAGATTTGGTGTTATCTAAGTCTGGCATCTCCAGTATTTTTAAGGAGAGTTCCCCTCCACCCCCCTGCCCCAATCATATTTCTGAGAAAGCAGCAGTATAAAATAATATATGTTAACTGGAATTCTTAAGGTAAATTATTCTTTTTGTAATGACATGTTGGAACAGTTACCCTTTTGCTTCTTAACTACTATTTAGATAATGCACTAGATCTAAAGTTATCAAGTTCATAATTGAAGCAAGCATGGATGTTCTTCAAAGATTTCTGCTCTTGAATGCAGTATAGTAAAGCTTCAGAGCCAAGATGTGTTCTTAGCTCCTATTGCTTCTTCCCCATATGAGCAAAGACTACAATAATCCTGCAATAGCAGTTTTCCGAATGATTTTTTCCATAGCAGCAAGAACACTTTAATGTCATAAATTTTTACAATAATAAGCAGTTTGCATTTTATTTTCTCCCTCATACCAATGATGCAGTTGAATTGAAGACTGAGGGATTCCATGTTTCATTTACTGTTTTCAGTTAAATTTGTTTTTCTCCAAAATGCAGTCTAATTGTAAAATCCTTTTTCTTGCTACATAAGTGATAAAACAACCTGTGGAACTGTTTAACAGTTTTGCTGGTAAGAAAGTCTTTCTTTTTTGTGTCCCGTTATGTGGGATTTAAAGGATTAAGAACTGATCTCAAATTTCCTTGAAATGTGACTAAAACATTTTTTTTTTGGTCACTGAACAGGCTTTTGTAATTATTCAGGTCTATTATATACAGATGTGGCTCATGGTCACTTCTACAGCATTTCTGCTAAGGTTTTATAGTTGAGTAAAAGTAGATATGTGAGGATCTACTTACAAAAATATTAATTATTGGAATTGAGCTGTTTTCCAAATACCTTCCTTTCTTGCCCAGAAATTACTTTTTATACTGCTATTCAGAATATATGAGAGTAAATTATGTCAATGATTGATAGTTAAGCAGTTCCTCCTTCAGAGGCAGAGTATCAAAACCATTGCATACCTGATGGCTGAAAAATAGTCTGTTAAAAAATTTCAGCATAAAATGTTGAGTTACAGGATTTTAATTTTTTTGTCTTGAGATTCAAGCTATATATGGGCTATTAAGTATTTGCAACAAATGTGTTTTCTTTATATAGAATTGAATGACTTCATCATCCAGCTTGATGAGGAGGTAGAGGGTATGCAGAGTACCATTCTAGTTCTTCAGCAGCAGTTGAAGGAGACTCGCCAGCAGTTGGCGCAGTACCAGCAGCAGCAGTCGCAGGCCTCCAACCCAGGTACCAGCAGGACTCCATCTTCTGAGCCCACAGACCAGGGAGAGGCTGTGGGCAAAGACTGCAGCCGTCTGGCAAACGGACCAAGCAACGGTAGCTCCTCCCATCAGCGGACGTCTGGGTCTGGATTTTATAGGGAGGGTAGCAGCACGGAAGATGACTTCCCAGCTTCTCCAGGGAATGGTAATAAGCTGTCCAACCACTCTGAAGATAGAACTGGTAGAGGAGGTGGTAGCTACATAAACCAGCTCAGTACTGGGTATGAAAGTGTAGACTCTCCCACTGGCAGTGAAAACTCTCTCACTCACCACTCAAATGACACAGACTCCAATCATGATCCTCAAGAGGAGAAAACGGTGAGCATGAAAGGTAACAGAACTGTGGGTTCCCGTCATGTCCAGAATGGTTTGGACTCCAGTGTAAATGTGCAGGGTTCAGTTTTGTAACATTTTTCTGCAGCATTTTTATACAGTGTCATTTAAATTGGGAGAGGATACTGTCCAGAAGCCGTTTAAATTAGTGCATACTTGTCACAATTTTGCCTTTTTGTGGGTTTCTTTTTGCTTCAATACCTCTGCCACTTTGGAAATTTTAACAGTTAATTACGTTGAATGTTGCTAAAGGACGTTTGTGTAGCTCAAGTTATTTTTATATGAGTTAATGTGAAGTTGAAATGGAAGCTATTTCCATAAAGTATAACATAAATGATGTCTGTACAAATCTGTGTATATCTAGAACCTGTGCTGTGTAAGGGCATTCTTACTCATACTGTTATACTTACACCACCTTCAAAATTTGTCATAGTAGCTGTGGGTTTGACTGCCAAGTTTGCCCAGTACAGTAGTTTTATCACTAAAAGATGGACTTGCTGAAGGAGTCCTGTAGTAGTTTCAGTGTTAATTACAGTTTTTCCCACCATGCATCTGTGCATTTTTCTCCTTAGGTGACCGAATGTTTATGAATTGTGTGCATAGTTATTCAGTTTTTAAGAACTGTTGTATCCTGTTTATGCATATTGCTCTGTGACTCCAATATTATCTTACCTGTACTGACCAAACCTAAATAAAACCTTTTAATAATGTAACTTCCTCATTGTTCTGCATTGGCTTACATGGCTTATTTGTATGCAGTGTATTTACAGTACTTGCTTTTTTTCCATTGAACTTGTTCCTGTGTCAATCCTATCTTGTACAACTTGTGCCAAATACCTGAAGTTGCAGGTGTGTACTATCATACTAATTTCAGGCCAGCCTGATAGTGCTTATTCTACAGATTTTGTCCTTGCTGGCACATAAGGAAAAAGGGAAAAAAGGAGAAGGTTAATAAAAGTAAACCTTAGAGATGGAGCCTGGCTTTTATAAAGATTAAAAAAAACACACAGCCCAAAAAGCTAGAAGTATTCAATATCTAAATACAGAAATTAAACTACAGAACTTTAAGGAGTTAGTAATTCAGCCTTTTAAACAGTCATAACTCCTGTTGCTTTTTAATTTCCTACCTGAGGGAACTGACTTCTTAACAGGTGCAGAGAATGAAAAAAATTCCCTTTAATTAAGCATACTTCTATTGTTCAGTAGCAGTTACAAATTTCTCAGAACCTGAATTTCTGGTGGTTATTTTCTGTCTACTGGTTTAGTGATGGTAGCATGTAAGCAAGGAGATGAAAAAGCATTGGCTTTTAAGCACTGTTCAAAGGGAAAATAAAAGCACTTTAGCAGTACACTTGGGTAGACTTAAGTCCAGTTTCAACATTTTTCTACCTGTGAATCTTGTAATTACCAGATGACTAATAAAATTATCTCTCACGTAGCCACTAAAACAATAAATAGCTTATAGCTTTGCAATTGACTGCAGAAACAGTGAGATTCTTGTTTGAAAGCGGTATTTCTCCAAAGTTCTAGGACACACTTGAATTTGAAAGAAACTTACAGAGTTATAATGAATTGCTAGATTATAGGAGGGTTTCTGTGGTACCATTTTTAAGTGGCATATTATATGAGAATCAGTATCTGCAGTAGTATTATCCAAGACAAACTGATGTAATTGAAATACTACCAGCTGCTGCCATCTGTGTTAGAGATGTACTAGTCCATGTACCTCTGCTATTTTAATTTCATAGGGTTCACTTAAATTTGTTAAAACCACTTAGTGGTTGTCACTGGAAGAGTAAATTCCATTGTTGATACCTGGTGTTTTTTCTGACCATTACTTTAGCCCTCATTGCCTGAAAAATAGCAGTTATTAGTTGAATGCATGAAAGGGAAGTGACAAGTATCTATAAAAAAAGTACCAGCTTCTGGCACCCAGAGTAACTTCTAATTTACAAAAGTCCCTGGTGGTGATCTACATCTGTAGTTGCTGGGGATACTATATTTGGTCTTAATATCGTATTGCTTGATTATCCATAGTGTGTGTGTATGTGTACATTCTGGATTCTGTGCATGGTAGAATACAATATTTGTAAGAAGCTTAAAATGCTGATAATAGATTACAATAGCTTTATCTGATAATGTAGATGGTAAAAAGCCTTGTGGGGAAATGTGTGGTTGTAGTTCAGATCTCAGTCTGAAATATGAAAGCAACTCATGCCAAGAAAATGGTAGACTTTTTTTCACCTAGTATAAAGAATTAGAAGGATGTGAGGTATCTTTGGAGTTACAGTAATTGCCTATTAATGGTGCTAAGTTTAAAAAATTCATAGCTTTCAGGTGGTGACAGCTTGCTACTTAAATCTGTCAGTTCCTATAGAACATTGATGTCTTAAACTCATATAAAGATGATTTTCATTTTCTCAAGAGTGTGTGGTACTCCTTAATTTTTAAATAGTAAAAAAAATATTAAAGCTTAGCTAAAGAGCTAAAAAATTACAAATTATACCCTCAGACTAGAAGTTAGCTTAACTTGTTGAAATAACTCAATTGTAAGGCAAGGTCTTTCTGTGTTCAGAGAGTATCTTCTAAATGAGCAGGCTGGGGTGTTTGATTTGATTTTTATTTCAAAATGAAAGCAACCCAGCAACTGCACCAGTTTATAACAAAATGCATCATGTAATTGACTTGCTTTCTTGGAACACTTACTGCAAAGCATTAGTGAATTGCAGTATAATAATACATAGAGAAATACTAAAATCAGTAATATTAATTTTCTTGCCTGGCTGTCAATGCTTACATTATGACATTTAATAATCCTGAATGTAGATGGTTCATTTTAACAAGATAACACTTTATCGATCACCAATAAATACAACATATTCCTCTTTAAAATTAGGTACTACCTAAATCTTGCTGTACAGATTTTCAGCATTCAGGGGAAAAATCTTGTTTCTAAACCTCCTGTTGATTTTGGGCAATTGACCTTTTATCCTCTCTCTTGATATAGCAGTTATTTTCACTGCTCAGATTTCCAGAGAGTACTGCTGTCTGACAGGTGAAAGTAAATTAACATGCTTTTCTAGGGTCCTTCAAGAAGCATGGGGGACAGGCACAGTGGTACTGTGCCTCATGGTAGGCTGAGATGCCCTGTGTGGGACTCCAGGCAGATTTCCTGGCAATTTCCAAGATAAGGTAATTTATTTTCAAGAAGGTTATTCAGACCTAACCCCTGCTGAATTTTTGTAACTTGTGTTTTTATAGTCTGATAAATGTATGTTTGAAGATCTTGCAGAACCCATGTGTTTAAAAAGACAAAACCTGAAAGACTGAGGGTTTTGTGGTAGCAGAGATGATTTCCATACAATCCAAATTTTACTTAATGTTTGTCTTGTCTGCAGAGTGCCTCTGAACTCTGAAGGAAGAGTTCTCCTCACTGACCTTTCTGGAGAACTAATTTTTAATGGGTCTTTGAACTCATTTGCACTAACTGTACTGGTTATTTTAGCGTGATGGGATTAAGGTGCCTGAATGAAGGATTTCCATCGGTGCTAAAGGCCGTTGAATTGCTAGCAGGAGGAAAATGGATGTTGGGAAGCAAGATGCTCATAAAAATGAGGAAAAGAACAGAAATGAAGAGAAGAAAAAAAAAAAGCTGTAGTCAAAATAACTGAGATCCTGCAAGGAAACTGACAGAAACGTTTATTTGCCGGGCAGGCTTTCAGAACTTACTACGGCTGCCTTCTGGTGCCACTGGCAGGCACTTCGCTGCTTGGTAGAGGTTCTTTTTACGCTAGTCCTCCTCAGCAGCTGAGGCGGGCAAGGCCCTTGCACGGGAGCGGAGCTCAGCCCCCTCAGCTTGCCCGCCCTCAGCGCCTCCCGACCCGCCGCCGGTCCCCGCCCCCGGGCGGTGCCGAGGGCGGGCGGAGACGCGGTTGCGCCGCCTGTGCAGCGCCGGGCTGCAAGACCGCCGCCATGTTGTGCCGCTTCCCCTCGGCGGGCAGGTNGGGGGCGGTGGGGTCGCTCCTTCCTTGCCCCTTAGCGGCCCCCCGCCATTTCGGAAGGAGGGAGGTTGCGCTGCTGCCGGCTGCTCCGCAGGGCTCGGCAGCGGCGCCGGCAGGGGGACTGCTGCCGCCTGGCCTTTCGCCCTCCCAGGTTGTGCCCTTGCCCTCCGCCGAGGGGCTCTCGTTGCATGGCATGGTGCTGCCAGACCCTCTTGTCTCTGCTAGGCACGGTTGCGCGTTTGGCCTCTTTTCAGGGCCCTGAGGGTTTTGCTGTTGGTTTGTCCCTCGTTTATGCCAAGGTCACCGGCAAAACACAAAAGGGCCTTAGGAGTTGACCTTCCTCCCAGCCCAGCAGTTCTCCTTTCATCGTGGTCGTTGCCATGCCTCATGACAAACGCAAGGTGGTAAAATGGGGAAGGGTAGCCAGAGCCTGCGTGGTTTTCTGTGCTGGACATGACGGCTGCCCTGCCTTCACGCAGTGTGCGGTTTTTCCAGGACCTGCCATAGGGACAGCGAAGCACCTGTGTTGGCATGGGAGGCATTGATGCTAAAGAGGTTCAGTCTGGGGAACTCAGTGACTCTGTGGGTTTTTCAGCCTTTTTATTTTTCAGTGTGGGGACCTTTTGCATAGTGAAGGAGGGAAATTTACCAGAGACATCTTGGCTTCTGTTTTTAATCAATAAAAATTAGGTGAAGCTTTGAATATTAGTGTGTTACTGCTAGCTTTCCCTTCCTCTCCCCACCTTTGCCTCGCCTGTGTGTGTGGGAGGGCATGCGACTCTGCAGTGGCATGGGGGGCTTGATTTGAGAAGTGCAGCTTTACATTGTGAAGCCCTAGATCTATGACTTCAATGTGCATTCACCTCTGCAGTTAAGCTATAGAGTGTGTGCTTTTTGCTCCAGAAAAATGGAAATTTGACTTAACTTTAAGATTACCCTGTACACTTAGAGTAGCTGTTCATAACAATCATGGTTTCAGTGGTAAAGCTTAAAATACTGAATAAAACTACTTACTTCTGTTTTTTCTCTTCTAGAAGCAGTGCCAAGTTGGTAGCACCATTAGGGTGCTTGGCCTCGAGGCAAAAGCATACTCTTCCTGACTTGCCATATGACTATGGTGCTCTGGAACCTCATATTAATGCAGAGATCATGCAGCTGCACCACAGCAAACATCATGCCACCTACGTGAACAACCTGAACGTTGCAGAGGAGAAATACAAAGAGGCACTGGCAAAAGGTTTGTATATCTACAGCCAACAGATAAGATGGTTAGTATAGTTGACATAGATGATATAGGAGAAAAAAAAAATTGGTTAGCCCTTCTTGACTGGGCACAGCAATGTGCGCTCGCAGCCCAGAAAGCCAACTGTATCCTGGGCTGCATCAAAACCAGCGTGGCCAGCAGGGCGAGGGAGGTAATTCTGCCCCTCTACTCTGCTCTGATGAGACCCCACCTGGAGTGCTGCATCCAGCTCTGGAGCCCCCAACACAGAAAGGACGTGGACCTGTTGAAGCAGGTCCAGAGGAGGGCCACGAAGATGATCAGGGGGCTGGAGCATCTCTCCTGTGAAGACAGGCTGAGAGGGTTGGGGTTGTTCAGCTTGGAGAAGAGAAGGCTGCAGGGAGACCTTATTGTGGCCCTCCAGTACTTAAAGGGGAACCATAGGAGAGATGAGGACAATCTCTAAACCTCTAAAGGTCCCTTCTAACCTAAACCATTCTATGATTCTTTCAAGGAGAAATAGCTTCTTTTAAAAGTTTTGGATTAACTAAATCAAGTTTTTTTTTTTTTTTAAAATAAAGTGAAATGCTATTAGGAACAAGCTTTCATTGTAAGCTTCAGTGGTGCTCATAACTAGGAATTATGTGTAACTGAAAAGCATGTATTCTGTTTTCTTGTGATATTGTAAAACTAGAAGAAAATGTATTGATTGTTGTGGGTTTAGTCCATATTTGCATTAGTAACTTGAATCAAAGACTGAGTCAATAGGAAATTGCAGTCATTTTATTAAACAAATACTTTGTAATGAAAGTTTAGTAACAAATGTAAAGTAAAATTTGTGCACCTTGATTGTTTTCACATCAGATGCTCTGCTGACTCTCAGATAATCTTAGTTGCCTCCAAATAGAGGTAAGACAAATATGCAGTTAATGTATATGACACCCAGTGAAGAGATCTGAATTTGGGTGCCAGTTATGCTAGTGGGTCAGATTAAGGAGTCACATAGCTCACATTCCAGTGTGAGACACTAAAATATACAGTAAGCCATCGTGGAATTTTCTGTTAAGATCTCAAATTGAATCTTGAGATATGCTGACTTCTGTGAAAACTTTAGAGTTCTGGCTGGGCAACACTGAAATACATGAAATGCTTTTTTCAAATGTTCTTTCAGTCTTTTAGTTGGACTGATGAAAATGTGTGAAATAACTTATATCTTTTTAAGAAGGTGGAATATTTTTTGAGTTTTTTCCTGTAGTGATGATCTTACTAAAGAGTATCAGTTAACCTCTAAGAAGTCATTACTTTATAGGCTCGCTTCTGTCTGGCTGCCAGGTGGGTTCACAGTGCAATTTAACTGCTTGGGCTTGGATGAAAGTGAGAATTGTCAATATCTGGGTAAACTTGAACCCTGTAGCCTTTGATAAATGCTAGTCTGCTTGAATAGAGAAAGTTGGATACAATGAAAGTTTAGAGATTTTCAAGTGCTTAAGTAAGCCTAAAAATAATTTCTGAAGCCTGAATTAATGAATTAATGAGACTTGATTAAGAATCAGGTAATCAAGATTGGCTGCTGCTTTGTCTTGCCAGTGATGGATCCAGGGAGGTTGTATTCTGGAGATTTAATTAGTGTAAACAGAATTGAGGAGGGAACCTGAACTGTAAGAAATCAGTGGATCCACTGCTGCTGTTACTTACGCTGTTCAATGACCAAGGCTTCAGCCACTAGTGGAGGCAGAATTTGTGGTTAGCAGAAACATCGACAGTGTTGTGGCTCCTTTGAGGTGTTTTTAAAAAATACTATCCTCTGTTAGGCTTTCATCGCTTGCTGTTGGAAATGGTGTATCTAGAGGTAGAGGTTAATTTTACTCTAAGGATTTTGCAGGCAGCATTTTGCAAATGGAGAATGTGCTGGTGGTGGTCACTTACATCAAAGCAGACAAATATTTGCTTTTGATATTTGTGTGTGTGTCTTGGTTTGGCTCCCCCCCACACTTGGTATCCCAGCATACTGTTGTAGTATTTTGACCCTCATTAGAAAGGCTTCTATGACCAGGATTTAGGAAAGGGCAAAGTCTGAACTGCCACCTCATTCTTTCGGTATTGTCATTCTTTTTCCGTATGTAAAATCTGAGAATGATCAAAAATCTTTCTGCGCTGCATTTCACTGTTGGGTTGCACAGCATGTCTAATCACTATCTAATATCTCTTCTGGGTTACAGAACCTTGTCAATGACTTTTGTTAAGCAATAGAAAGTAAAGTATTCTCTTCAGATAATCTTTAACATCTTCATCTCTCTGTATCTTCTTAGAAAACTCAAAGAAATGCTGTCCTGAGTAGAGTCCTGTTGGCTTATGTTGTTGGCTCGTTTGAAAATGAGCATGCACTTCTGTGATAGGGTGCAGCACAGGACTTTGTTCTTTGTTTCAGCATAAGCTGGTTCTGCTGGCTGGTTCATCAAAATGTGCAGGGTTGGCTAAATAAAGGATATAAACTTGAAGCTTATTTTCAGTGAAAACTTATGCCAACCAGAATTTTCCCTTCTCTTTTCTGACAGTCAGTTGACCTGCAGTGCTTTACTTACTGCTCTTACAAGGAAACAAATGACTTGGTAGACTGAGAAACTGAGCTGACTAGTCCCTGGGGCACCTCTGAGCTGCCTGTCTTGGTGTACTGAATTGTCCTCTGTGGCTGTGTTGAGGAGTGTGGTAAGCTGGAGCAGAGGCCAGAGACTCTGCATTACAAATAGATTCCAAGATACTTCTGCTGTAACTCAAGGGCAAGTTACTTTTTTCCCCATTGTGCTTTCCAGTGTGAAGTTCAGCAGGACTGATCTGACAGCACCACAAATATCTGACAGCACCACAAATACTGTGTTTTAAGGACAATGGTCAAATGCCACCCCTGGTTCCTAGTGGTGCTGGGGAATATGTTCCTCTAAGGAATGGTGGAATGAACAGCGATAAAGACACTAAAGATGTCCTGGGTTATTTTTGGATTTCTGGCTGGTGATGTTTTATGCTCTGGATGAACTTAAAAGTGTCGTTACGGCGTGCAGAATTCCAGGAAAATGTCCCAAAGATGCCCTTTGGCTGGGTGCAAGAGTTGTCTCATCCTTAACTCGATACCTGAATTCAGCAAATCATGTTTGTACTAACTGCATTGGATGCTTTGTTCCAGTCCTGTACCCCTCTGGTTTTGTTGCTCTGGGTATTGTTAGGACTGGAGATGCAGAGATCACATATTAGTCATAGGCTGTTTTTTAACTCAGAGGTATTTTTCTGAATGGGGAAAAAAACCCAAAATGTATTGCATGTGAAAGTGAATTGGTGTAGGGACAGAATTATTCTTAAGAGAAGTTTATAGAAAGCTGTTTAGTTTCTGCATTTTAAGGAAACTCTTTACTATAACAGCGGTCATTTCCAGCAAAATGAAAAAGCCATGGGTGTGTGATTGAGTGCCACTGTAATTTATTTTAGCAAAGCATTGAACTCTGTACTTTTTGGGGCCTTGTGAGTTTTATTGGAACAGCTTCATCCAGATATTTTATTTGTATGAAGCTTCCCAAGGCTGTTGTAGTTTCTGAAGGGTATGAGGAGATGCTGCGAACCTGGTATCCTGTACTAAAACCTTAGCAACAGGTGTGCTATGGCTTTGTGGCTTGCCTTCATATCTGTGAAGATGATTCATTTATTGCTATAGGAAGACTTCCACCACTCATTCCTGAAAGTGAGTGAAGGAAACGGCTGTCACCACTGATTTCTTATTAGAGAATGTATTGGAGTGGTGGAAGACGCTTCAAAAACCTTTGAAATGTTTCAGTTCTTTTAAAAGCCGTAATAGCATTCAAAACATAGGTGTTGAAGTGGTGCAACACCATTTAGAGGCACAAGGCACCAGTGAATTCTTTAAGGAATATAACATTTTGTGGAGAGGGAGGAAGTACAGGGCTGTCTGATCTTGATCTCAGATGCATGGTTCTGTAATGCGGAGTAAAATGGTCTGGGTCACCACCTCTTCCTGCAAGTACCTCATTCCGAAAAACCAAAAGGAAACAAAAAATAGGAGGGAGAACAACAGTGACATGCTTACTGTACTCATCAGCTTTCTCTGAACACAAACTGTTTGCCCTGTAAATTGTTTAAGAATTTTAAAAATTCTTGTTTGCAAATCAGTGAGCTAATGGGTGAACAATGTTCTTGTCTTGTAGTGGTAATACTGAGCAATTTACAAGTGCTGGGACCTTAAAATGTTTTGGCTCTACTAGTCGCTTTATACTGCTGTAGAATGGCAGCAGATCTTAGATGTGTAATATGGGTTGCCTGATAGGTGCAATATTGGCACATATTGCACATATCATTACAGGATAAGAAGGTCAAAAATAAAGAACTCTTCAATGTAGTATGTCAGTGACTACATAAAATATGGGTAACAGTCACAAACCTTATCTTTTCCATAGACATGTTATAGACTAGTAAGACTTGAAAGATTTTGGAGATGGATGGAGGCTTAGTGGTGACTTAATGACTACTGTGGTGATGATGATGTTTTTATTTATCTATGTATTTTTATCTTCTGCATCCTTAGGTGATGTTACAGCTCAAGTGTCACTTCAGCCTGCACTGAAGTTCAATGGTGGGGGTCATATCAATCACACCATCTTCTGGACAAACCTTTCTCCTAACGGAGGAGGAGAGCCTAAAGGTTAGTGCTTGTTACGATGGTTTATTGCATCAATTTTAATCGACCAGTAGAACTGATGATCTTTTCTCTCTTTGAAAGAGTCTAAAGGACCTTTATTTTTCAGAGTTAATTTGTCTGTCTGTGTGACAGTTATCACAGCTCTGAGGAATTCAGCATTTTTCAGATGCAAGCTAAGAATATAAAAAGCTAGCCCTGTGCTAAGTATTTTTAATTTCTAAATCAGATTGTGTGCATTGCAAAATACTTGGCTACTGCTGCATATTGGTCCTTTTCATCGTCATGTGAAAATAATTTTCCAAAGCTATGCTAATTAAGTTCCCATATAAGTCCCATATAATTAAGTTCCCATATAAGTCCTTGATTCACAGAAGAGGAAGAAATGTGCTGCAGACCACCCAACCTAGTGACTGGATTTATGCTCCAGTTTGAAATAGGGATAGTTTAGCAGTTAAAGCGTAAAGGAAGAAATCCCCTTTGGGAGGATAGAGTAGTGATAACCTACAAGTGACCTGCAATTAAAGGTAAAAGGCCCTATAATGCAGATCTCCCAAAAGCTGTTGTGATAAGCTTGAGGGTTTTTGAATGAGGTTTATATGCCTGTCTGTAAATTGGTGGGCTTTCAGGTGCTTTGTACTCCAGTTCAGCATTCATAGTGACATCTGCTTGTGACTTTAGACTCTACCATGGAAGTACAAAGATGCTCTGAAGATGATCTAGTTAAGACTAAAGTATAAAGTTTTGAAGCTTCAAAGCTGAAATTTAAACAGGCAGTTCTGATATCAGTCCATTCTGATATCTGATAGAGTTTGTTTTTAGATGACACTCTCAGGAAAGGTGCTTTAAAGTCTTTATTTTTGTCTCCCAGTTTCTGTGAAGTTTCTCTGAAAGTCAGTAAGCCTAAAATGTCATCTTTCAGTTTCAATTGAATGGTTCGAGGCTTTTGTAGGAAGCCTGCTAAAGCCTGTCTTAAGATGCACTTGCAGCTATCACCAGGAGATTTTCAAGACCATCTGTCTGAAAGTAGAAGGAGTGAAGAATGAAGAATTTTCTAGCGTTGTACTGTATGAAGTATTCTTACACGTGCTAATGAGAGAGGAGTGTAGACACCTTCAGGTTTTGAGCAAACACTTAAATACATGAAAACCACAAGTGTGCTAGGGTGTAGGGGAAAGGAAGTAGTTTGATAGTACATTGTCACACTAAACAATTCTAGTTTCTGTTCCCCAGCACAGGTTAGCTTAGCTGTATAATAAAGAAGGGATCTAGTCATGGAGCTTGCTTATCCATATCAAATAGACTACTTAACTGTAGAAGCAGATGTAAATCTAAAATCCGAGGGAAGTGGTTAAATACCTCCTTACTATGTGAGGTTCATTATATTGATATCAAAGATGTCCAAATATTTCTTTGTATTAAGCCAACGAAATCACAGCCACTTAGTGTTACCCTTTTAGATACGCAAACTAGCTCTTTACCCTCTTTCCTAGTCCTCTTCTGTGGTATTGTCTTTCCTTTTTGACACGAATGTAAATCCCTGAGTGTCCTGTTGATAGCACCCTGACTGTGTCTTTGAGGACAGCATGTTTGACTACTGCAATAATTTCTTTCCAGTCTGCTTGCCCTCTTAAGCAGGCTGGGTCAGAACTGTTATTTAATGATGCAACTACTCTGTCTAGATACTTCCTTCCCACAGAGCCCAAATGCTGCTGCTCCTCTTTCCTTCTGTTTCCAGGCGATATCTGGAAATTGAAAGATGTTAACTACCTGATGTTCTGTGATCTTTGTGTGCCTTTTTTTAAAGGAGAATTGATGGAAGCCATTAAGTGTGACTTTGGTTCCTTCGCAAACTTCAAGGAGAAGCTGACAGCCGTATCAGTCGGTGTTCAAGGATCAGGCTGGGGGTGGCTTGGCTATAACAAAGAGCAGGGGCGCCTACAAATAGCAGCTTGTGCGAATCAAGACCCTTTGCAAGGAACAACAGGTCAGGTTTCTTTCCTTCCCCTCTGCTTCTGTCTTTATAGATGTCATAGACAAGTGTATGAGATATGAAAAGGGGTTTGTGGACAATTGCTGAGAAGAAATTGCTGAATAAATAGGGCTGGAAATGGAACATCACTACTAGCAGAAGTGAAAAACAGTTGCAGTTTTTAAAACAGTATTTGTAAAGCACGACTTAAAAACTGTGAAGAGCAGTAACATTTGAAGTCTGTCTAGTCAAAGGGGAAATAGATGGGGCGTGTTGTGAAAGTGCTCTCTCTCAGCCAATAGTGTTAGCTTAGGCTCCTTTGGACTATTTTTGAGTAACTAGAGTAGCTTGCCTGTATCGATGAAGATTAAGCCTTTTGCCTTTAGATTGTTTTCTCTGGCAGAGGGGCTATTCACAGAACCATCAGTGTAGGCCAGACAACAGGAGAGGGGAAGGTGTACAGAGTAACTCTTGTTACTATGTAGGCTGGGTTTAAAATGGAAGGCTTATAATCTGCTTCCTTAATATTGGTAAAGAGCAGTGAGTGTCAATTAAATAAGCATGGGTTGGGGATAAATCTTACAGCTAGGCAAGCAGCGTAATACTGGCCATGATCACTTTTGAAGACATTTTTACTCGCTTACAGTGACATGACAGTTATGATGGCGGCTGGGCACCCTCAACAGAGGGAAGAGCTCATGGCCAATGCGAATCCTGCCCACAGTGGCTGTTTGTCCAAAGCCTATTGCAGATATCTTTAAAAAAATGTTCTGTAGAATTCATAAATAATGGCAAGGAATTTCATGTATTGTCAGCAGTCTGTGTATTGTTTATAAGTAGGGAAAAAAAAAGTGATTTTATTATAGGGACATACAGCATAATGTGGGTAAATTTCACACACACACACACACCCCTCGCCCTGAAAACTCCCCATTAAAAATTCAGTGAGAAGGATATTTTAGCACAAAAGCAAGGAAAGTAATTAGGGAACTAATAATGTGATTAAAATATTGGAGGCAAACTGGCATGGCAAGAGACTCCTTCATGGTGTAACTTTTCATGGAAAATGCTTGCATAACTGCAAAACATGTAAACTTTTCAAAAGTGACTTTATCTTGTTTCAGTTATGTCTTCAGGGCAGTTCTAGAGTATTCTTAGGTGTTTATCTTAATAAGCTCTTTTGGTTTATGCAATATGTGTGTGTATGGAGAGCAAACAATTCTGTAAAATGTTGCAATAAGCACCTGTGTGCTGGAGAGCTCTTTGTCTTCCTGCAGGTAAAGACTCAGAAATGGGGTACAACTTCAGAATGCAATGTAAGACTACATGTAAAGCGTGTTTTCACAGATTTACAAAATTTATCCTCCTTTCTTTACATTTTTTGTTTTTTACAGGTCTCATTCCTTTGCTCGGAATCGATGTATGGGAACATGCTTATTATCTTCAGTATAAAAATGTTCGACCTGATTATTTGAAAGCCATCTGGAATGTGATCAACTGGGAGAATGTATCTTCAAGATATGCAACTTGCAAAAAGTAGAGTGGAATTCTTGCACAGACTACTAAAATGTCACCACTTCTATTCTGATACCACTCTTGTAGTAGTGCCTGTGCTTACAAACAAATTGCTGTACTGCAGAAAACACTTAGCTCATCCAACAAAAACATTTCATAATCAAGCAAAGTGTCTGTTTGTTTAATTCTGTGAGAGCTATTTCCTTAGATTTTTGAAGCTTTAAACTGTTGTGCAATAAAGGGAGACACTTCAAATAATCTTTTCCATTGCGTATAGATCACCTTGCTGAAGCTTATTGAGGTAATGGATTTCCATGTTGCACTAAAATACCTAAGTGGAAACATGTACTTCATGTTGCTATAAACAAATAAAACTCAAAAGAAGAATCTTCTGTAACTCTCTGTAAGAGACTCATTTTTAGTAACAGCTGGTCCAGTTACTTACTTGATTTGAAAATGGTTGGAGAAGAGGAACACCTTTCGTAATTTGTTGTATTACAGGGTATGGAGGTCTCCTACAGATTAAAAAAGGGGAAACAGGCGTTGCTGTGCCTTCCTGGTTTGACTGTCTTCAGTCATCCGTACCTTTTCCTGGATCTCTTTCCTGAGATCTTCATGCATTGCACTGACGCAGTAGCTTTTGAAGTGTTACCTTGGGCAAGAGATTACAGTACTGGGTCAGGCTAAATTGTTCGTGTAGGAACTGAAAGACAGCATGCGATACTCATTCCGTGCTAGCTGTTCAAGTATATCCTAAAACATCCTTTAACTTAAGAAACCAATTATCTGCCTATATCAAATATAAGTTGTCTCTGCGTAGCTGTGTTCCTGAAGCAGTTTTAACAAGCTAAAGTTAATGCTTGATAAGCAGCATGAATGGGAAATGAAACGGGAGTGAACTACCATCTGGTGTAAAGGAGCGTGCCCAAAAGGTCTTGAAAAATAGAATAAATTGTTGGTGTGTTTTGTTTTTTTTTTGGTAGTTCTGTTGCAAGTATTTCAGAGTGGGTGCTACTGGACATACGTAGGACCTTGTGCACGAGTTTTCTTTGGGCTTTCTTAGTATGCTCCTTTAAGTTCAGGATGAATTCTCAGGGAAACAAGGAGTAGGCTTATCATACTGCTAGGCTGCTATTTTGAAGTATCAAGTAAGATTAAGGGGACAAGTGTTTGTAGAAAGAAATGCATCATTAGCAGATGCAGGGAGAGAAACTACCATTGCCATAGAAACAGTCTTTAGTCACTAACCAGGACTGCGGTAGGTGAGATATCTCTGTTGCAAATGAAAGTGGGTTATGCAAACATGGCTTATTTCACATTTAAAATGTGGGGTTTGTTGTGGTGGGGTTTTTTCCTACTGTGGGATATTTCCTCTCTAGGCCTAGTTCTCATCTCAGGTATGCAGCTCAAGCTTCTGCTTAAGTCTGCGTGGCTGCTTAATCTTGTTTAAAACTCAGCTCATCGTCCCTCAAATCTTTGGTTTGCTTCTGAGGGTGTGGGAGTGGTGATGAAGAAAAGTAAGTCTATTGGTAATCAGTCTGGCAGCTTTTGATTTGAATTTAAAAAAAAAAAAAGCCTACTTGAAGGGTCTATATTCTTTCAGTCTGCAGAATCCTCTGTAAGTCTAGAAGGCTGGCGAACAAAGTCTCTGTCACAAGCTATGCTCTGCCTTTCTTCTTGGAGAGGAAGCCTGGGTCTCCACGAGTAAATGCTAGCATCACATAAGCTTTTCGCTGACAGAAGCTTCTGGCAGGAAGAATTACACTTCCTAGGTGGCAATTCAGATCTAAATCTTTGCTGCAGTTATTTACAGGGGTGATCAGTTTATTTTGAAACCCATCTTCCTAACAGTGTTCGCAGCCTCTGTCCTCGTGTGCTTCCTTCTGAGCACTTCAGAATGCTTAAAGTAATGCAATACAGTAATACATCATGTAGCCTACGGTAGTCCTGTTGCAAGACTGTTGAGGCAAATCCTTTTTAAGTACTTAATATTAGTTACAGAGCTGATTAATATTGTTGATAATTATTGAGAAAGGAACAGTATTTATCATAACTTGTAAATTGTGTAGCTAGCTGTCATGGCTTTGGCTGGGATAGAGTTAATTTTCTTCACTGTAGCTGGTGTATAGTGCTGTGTTTTGGATTTAGTATGAGAATAATGTTGATAACACACTGATGGTGGTGGTGTTGCTAAGTTGTGCATACACTAGTCAAGGACTTTTCCAGTTTCCCATGCTCTGCTGGGTGCACCCCTGTCTGACAGCAGGACTCATTTCCAAAACAACCTCACAGACACCTGGGCCAGAGAGCACGGCATCGAGTGGGTGTATCACATCCCCTGTCATACACCAGCCTCTGGGAAAATCGAGCGATACCATGGGCTGTTAAAGACTACCCTGAGAGCAATGGGGGGTGGGACATTCAAACACTGGGATACACATTTAGCAAAAGCCACCTGGNGGGAGGATGGAGGAGTCCACTGTGTACCTCAAGGGGATTTGATTTTGTGTGAAAACAGCCAATGAACTGAATGGTATGCTGTTAATTGCTATATAATATTGTGTGTCATCATTCCTATGGTTGCTATATGCCGCATCAATGGTAACAGAGTAGAATCTCTCAGATTAATGAAGAATGAACTTTGATTAAACCGAGCAGTGGGGTATAAAGCTTAATTTAAGCAAGTTTGGTTGGTATCTGGATTAGTAAAGGCCAATACTTAAGTTTTAGTTGTCAGACCGCAGGTTACTGAAGTCCTGCAAATAAGGTGGCTTGAGTGAGGGTGAAGCAGTGGCATTTTTTAAGAGGAAGAACAGGCACTTCAGGTATGAAGAGAATCCTTTGCTTCTTACTTTCTGGAAGTACCTTCAGAGTACAGAGGAGGCATGTTGTGTTTACCATGGAGTCTGCCTGAAGATGAAAGAAACAGCAGAGTTCTTTTTTCTTTCCTTATTCCAGACTATATGTTACAGTGAAATACCATATAGCAGAGATCAAAAAACTCTCGTGGAGTGCTCCGCCTCAGTGAGTGAATGCTGAGGCAGGGCTGTGCTGGTGAGGGCCGTAGCGCATGTGTCGGGCATCTTCTTGGTACTGCATGCTCTTAACAGAGGGGTGAACGTGCCTATGCACTGGTGCTCTGGAAGGGAGTCCTTAAGCAATGGAGGAGGCCTGAGTTAAGGCGCTGAAGAGGTAACCCATGGAGAGCTCCTCAGGCCGGGCCGGCTCTTGCTGAGGCTTTACAGGCAGTAGTGTGAGACCCAGCACATGCTGGTAAGGCTCAGTTTCTGCTGTGCACCTGGTTAAGAAGCAGCTCTGCTCATCTCCTGTTTACAGTTGGCTGGTGAACTTGTCCCAGTGCCTCGTATCCTGCCTTTAAGTCTGAACATGGGAAGTCCAAAGCTGTATACAGACAGGAATGTTTGAAGAATAGGAAGATGAAAATCTACTGAATGTTGAGGGCAAATAGTAGGAACACTGAAGCAATGACAATGATTTAACGCTTGTTCTGGTGGACAATTATAACAGATGAGCAAAGGTTGGTTGTGTGGTTTGTTTGAAGGAAGGGCTTGGTTAAAGTGTCTTAACTCCAAACCTCTGTGAAATCTGGAAAAAGTCCTAGTGGTTCTTGTGACACTAGGAACTGAAGTTTGCGCCTGTAATTAAGCAGATCTGCTAGCAAAGCTGTCAACTGGCAGTGAAAGTGCGTAAACCTCTTACTAATTTGTGTTAGACAGTAAACTTGGAGCTGCTGTTGCTATCCAGAGCTAGCGCTTTGCGTTACAGAGGTCGCTGTGGAGGTGGGCAGGCGTGTCTCTCCCTGCACGAACTGAGAAACGGGAAGGTAAATGAATACAGCCGATCTCACGTGCCCTGTCTGAACGGACAAGTCTAAGGCCTGTTACTCAGAAACTAAACTACTAACGCAGTTTATTCTGCCTACAGCTTCCTGACCTTAATGGCAAAAACAGTAGCTGCGTGTGTAAAGCTGTCACCAACCTGAACTGTGCAGGGTATCTCTCATCAACGAGCGTGAAATTACTTGTGGACTCAATCTGCATGACAGGAATGATGAGTCTTCTAACTTCCATGCTAGCTGACTTGGTCTTTGACCTAGGCCAAACAGAAGAGTTGCAGAAGAATTGCATCCTGACAGTCCCCCTGAGCCTAGCTTTTGTCAGTCCTTGCTTAACTGTGTTGCTTATGAAGATGTCGTGTATGTATACACAGTTAATTTATGCATAGGCCACAATATGTTAAATCAAGAGCTTGGAGTTATTTTCAAGAGGGGAAGAAAGTGCCGTACCTAACCCAAATCCTCTTGGAAATGATGAGTCAGAAGATCAAAGTGCATCAGGGTGATCCCGTAAGAAATACTTACGGGTGGCAAAGTTGCTGCACGTAGAGACTTTGGTTTGCAGACTACAAAGGGATTTCAGTGGCTGAACTTCTTTTTGTAAAGAGATGCAATTGGCTCTCAAAGGGCAATATGCTGCTGCGACATGCAAATGCACGTTTGATTTTTTGCTGACCTGTAAAAGACATTTGAAGGCTAATATGGATTGCAAAGCACGTGTGTCTCATTCTGTACTAGAAAAGATTAAGGTAGTTGAAGGCCAGTCAAAGCGAGCTCCTGCAGGCCTCCCGCTGTCCCTCCGTGGAGGGTCGTGGCTGGTCCCAGCGAGCCCAGAGGGTGGCACCTCCATCCTGCTCTCGGAACGGGGTGGGGGGTGTCTGGAGGTGTCTTTTCTGAGTGGTCAGAGGTGGAAATAGGGTAAAAGAGGCTTTTTTCCTCCAGCTTCTGCTTTCTACCTCACAATTATTTGTTTCACCTTTATCTAGAGCATGTATTAAAAAAAAAAAAA
>VZTV01119029.1:2976-28092 GCA_013400875.1 Anhinga rufa | reverse complement strand
TCATTCAACTCAAGTACAGAATATTACATTACTTTAAAACAAATTTACATTACTTTAAAACAAATTATATCAGATATCACACCAAGGTACTTAACTTACCCCTCCCATTGTAATGCCATCGATAAGTGCCACATATGGCTTCTTGCAAGTGCCTGTAAGAAATGTAAAAAAAAAAAATATAATTGTACATTTTTTTCGAAAGAGTGGACCTGTGACTAACCATATGTGTCACACTTCCCCATGCCCTACTTCAGCAAAAGCAACAGAAAATAAACAGTAAATTCAAGAGTAAAAATATCAACTTGTAATGAAGGTACTTCCTGTAATTCTTAAGCAATGAAAAGAAACGCCAATTACTGACTTACTGCACTCTGAGTGTTGTAAGAGAACATTATACAACCATCAAATGTCAGGTTGTTTGCTCTGTGGGCACCTGACAATTTAGCCACGTCTGGCTATTATAAATAGCCTTGTAGGATGTTGGAACACAGCAGTTTCTCTTTCACTCCATCTCACAGCCTGGATTAACAGCACAAGTGTGTACCAGCCCTCCAGAACTTTACTACAAAGCCAGATGTGTTGGTAGGTTTCAGCCAAAATGTGACTATGAACTACTGCAATGCAAACCTGTTCTGTCTTGCCAACTCTGTTGCATGTTACAATACTTAATGTGGTGCAGACAGGCTGAGATGATAATGTCCTGAAGTACCACAGTTTTATCTATGACCTTCCTCTGTTGGGACCTCTAGGAGGCATGAAACTAAAGACCTGATGCTTTCAATTACCATTCGTGGAAAGATTCAGAAGTTCACTGTGAATGAAACTGCTGCTGGTATTCAGTGTTTTCAGGTCAGACCTTAAGTTCAGTCAGATTGCTGATACAAGTATCCATTGCAACCATGTTGCTAGCTTTGCTGCAGCAACTATAGATCCTTGTTTAAAAAAAAGAACTATTTTAAAAGGCAATTCAATCCTTCAAATTAGCAGTTAGAAAATATAACAAATTGCATTTTAAACTTTGTTCTTACATGAACATTAAGCTAATGCACAGGCTCTAGATGCTAGTCTTTGAACTAAATTTCTATAGAAGCATGCCTTTCCAACAGCAAGTTCTGTGAAAGCAGCTCCTCTGTGTATTTTTAAGTTGTAAGACATAAGATATAAATAAATCTTTTTGGCAGAAATCTCAGTCTTAAATTAATACAATCATGCCAAAGTTATCAAAAACCTAGGTTTTGTAATTACGTGCATTATAGACATAGAACACCTTAACCATTTTTAAAAAGCCCAAAACTTTTAAAGTTTTAAAGTTATACTTTAAAACTTTTAAAGTATGTACCCTTGCAATATTTTAATAGACCAGAATAGTTAGCTGGAGAGGACCTACAACAATCATCTAGTCCAACTGCCATGGTAATACTAGTTTTTCCCAAGAACATTAAACTATTTTTCTTGATGACAGCAAGACAGGTACATGACAAACACACTAAAACTGGAAACTCTGTCAAATGAAGTAAAAAGACTTTTCAGAAATTACTCTTACTCCAATAGCTATGCTCTTCTGTCAACCTAACCTAATAAGCAACATGTTCCCCTCTCCTCCCATAGTGACTAATACTGGATACAATGTTTGAAAATTCAAACTGTATTCAATTAAAGTATGTTTGGAGAAGTTTCTTCTCACTAAAACATTCAACTTTTGACTTTTCACCCTAAAGAATTAATATCCTTTCTTAATATCTTTTACCCTAGTAAACTTTACCCAGAGCTTTTGCTGTTAGTTATTTTAAGTCCACATGCTCCTAGGTTCTTTGCAATAAACTAAGGCAGTTTGCTCCTAGCTTGAGTAGTCATTTATGTAGTTTATTTAAATGGGAATTTTTAACATAACTTGATCTTCTGCTTTATGACTGAATATTAATGATTTTCCATGCATCTGTTTTCATCTCAGTTCTTCTTTGAAGTAGATCAATGATACTTAGCGCAGAACTGCACTGTCTGCATCTAAGACTTAATTCATCCGTAGCACAAATATAACTACCCAGAACGATGGGATGGGATGAGGTAGCTATTGTAATAGCTTAAACAAAAGAAAGAAATTCTGCATGCAAGGTATAAAAATGAGATGTTACACTACTGGTATTGAACTTGGTAAAAAATCCTACTACTTTATTATGTTATTGTGCAGTCTTTTATAGATTAGCAAAGAGAGAAAGTGAATTTACATTCAAAGCCACTATTATGAAATCTGTACTGCTTCAGAATTTGCTATTAAGCATACCAATGGCATTGTTCAGGATATATTCTTCTCTGAAGAAATCTTGTGTCACTCTATCTCCAACTTTTCCTGCATCTGCAATGGCTGAAAAGAAATAAAAATTCTGAAGATAACTATAAGCTTAATAGGAAATACAATAACAGGTGAAACAATTAATATCGCATGATAACAGGTTTTTTCCTTCAACAATCAAACAGCAACTTAATCCTGCTTCATTTTATTTGAGAAAATTTGCTCAAACTTAAATATGAACACGTTTCAAATTTGAGTCAATTCTATTAAGCTAGAGACTTTTTACAGGTACTTCTTGTGAGAGTGCAGCCCATTTTCTATGCTATGGAACCCCTCCTAATGCCTGGTGGTCTTGTTTGTGATATATCAATATATAGAACAGTCACTTAGAACTGATTATACTGAAGACTCTGAATACTAAAAATGAGAAGCCAATTAAAGCAAGCGTCCTGGTTTTAGCTGGGATAGAGTTAATTTCCTTCCTGATAGCTGGTATAGTGCTGCGTTTTGGATTTAGTATGAGCATAATGTTTATATCTCTCTGATGTTTTGTTGTACACTAGTTACGCTAGTTGAGGACTTTTTCTGCCTCCCGTGCTCTGCCACGCACACAAGAAGCAGGGAGTGGAGGGGGTACAGCCAGGACAGATGACCCAAACTGGCCAAAGGGATATTCCATACCATATGATGCCATGTTCAGCATATAAACTGGGGGGAGTTGGCCAGGGGAAGCAGCAATCGCTGCTCAGGGACTGGCTGGGCATCTGTCAGCAGGTGGTAAGTGGCTGCACCACTTGTTTTTCCTGAGATTTGTTTCTCTCTCTCATATCTTCATTTTCATTACAATTTATTATTATATTTTATTTCAATTATTAAACTGTTCTTATCTCTCTTCCCAGGAATGACCAGCTGCTATTACCAGTTATTCATAAAAAACCCAATTTTTACTCTTTCATACAATGTTCTGACAGCTGTCTCCTGGCAAATAAATAGCATCTGCACATCAAGTTGTTAGAAGAAATCAGCACAACTGATCTCTCTTACTGTTGTGTAGCAAGCCTCCCTTTAAATAAAGGAAATGAACACAAAGTAGTAACTGGCAAAAATATGACAAATGTTTAAGTGACCACAGTCCTTACCTTTGATGTCACCCCCAGCACAAAAAGCTTTTTCTCCCATCCCCTTTATAATTATTAGAAAAGTTTCAGGATCTTGCTCCCAAGTCTAAAAAGAAGTGAAAGTTTCCATGTAAGATTAAAGTATGTGCAAAAAATGCTTTCTCTGAGTACTGTCTACAATTCTTATTTTACTTTTTCAAAAAGCCAATCAAACCATGCTTAAATTAGTTTGTCTTAAACTGAAGTTTGAGACCTAAATGTCTTTCTGCCACTCGTGTGTCCTGTTCAGTCTTGACATCAGAGATCAGCAGAGCTGCTCTGTGTATTTCAGAAAAACACCTATGCAGAGCTCCTGATCTCTGAAGAAGAGCAGCACTCCCTAAAACAGGGCCCGTCATAAATCTCAATGGGACACAAATGCTGGGGCAGAAAGCTGGAAATATGGAAGATATAGTAACAGTGTTTCAGGCCAAATCATAGAAGTTGTGTAAATCTAAGATGCACAGCAAGGAAAACATCATTTAAATTATGGATGAATTTTGTCAATATGACTGCAATCGATGCTAATCAAGGACTGGATCAAATCAATTTGTGCACAGATGTTTTGCTAGGTACAAAGACTATGGGGGGTGGGTTCTGAATTAAATACACTGGTATAAGACTTCAGCAATGGTGCAACCACATTGAGAAAATTATGCCTTTTACAGGCTTCCCCGCTGCTGCCTCTAAACTATCCTTATATATACCTTATTTAAGTAAATGTACCCAGAGAAAAGGAAGACAAGACATTTCCATATACCAGCAACTCTACCTGAAATTATGCCACCTTTTAACATTGTGCTTCAAATAACCCAGTACTCTGCACTACAGATTAAGTATTTTTTTCTTTACATGTTCTTCAAAGAATGCATACATTTGCAACACAACCATCTACCAAAATACCAGAAGGTGGGCAACTACCCAACAAATACTGGTATATATTAAGTTTGACTTTGTGCATAAAATAAATATTATAATTAAATTAAAAAGGACTATTTGCATGCTTAAAATTTCACAGTACTTCACTAGCTTGTAGAAACAGCACCTGGAAATCCATAAAGTTCTTCTTTAAGGAATGACACTGAAAGCACCTGCTTCCTATTACCTGTATCTTTTAGTCCAGCCATGCAGCCTCCCCACAAAACACGCAACCAATCAAGAGGCAACACCACTGTATAGCTTGGAATCCGTGCGTGCAACTGACCAGCTGGGTGTTGCCAAAAGGAACATATAAACTCTGAGCACTGCTTGCTTTTAATTCAGTCCTGGTTTTAATATGGGTGTCTCTTATCTATCCAGATGCTAAATTTAAATTTGTCTGACAGCTTGTTTCTTAGAAAGAGAAGACACGTCAAGCTTGCCTGAAACTGTCTATTCTTTCCCATCCTATAAATCTGAGCTCATTGGCCAATGCACTCATGCAGACTTTCATTCTTTAAATCAGTATACTAAGAAGCGTCAGACTGAATTTTAAAATTCATTTCTGATAACGTATGTATAGTGGATGGGTAGAAGTGGAGCTACTAACCTTTATTTGTGGATAAATTTGTTTGATCATAGAAAAACTTAGTGCATTGAGAGCCTTGGGTCTATTCAAAGTTATTATTCCTGCACCTCCTTTGTTTTCCAACAACACTTCAGCTGTCGAATCTGTATGCTTAGACATTTTCTGTACATGCAAAAACAAACAAATAAAGCAAATGCCATCAGTTAGATACCTTGAGTAACATACAAGAGTGTTTATGGAAATATATTCTCAAAATGTACTATTTCAGATAATAAACCATGCATTTTTTTAACTGTATGCTACAGCTTTCCCACTGTACTTCAAGATTTATTTGCATTTCCTAAACAGTTCTTTTGAAACCACTTTATGTTTGAGTCCTTCAGAGTAATAACCCTCAGACAAGTTTTTGAGCCACACGCTCTTTGACAATGACATCTGAATTCATTTTTAAAAAGGAAAAAAACCCCAAACCATAAAACCATGGTTCTTTAAGACTTGACATTCTGAAAATACCTGCAACAATTATAACAATGCCAGTGCCATGTGTCCCTGCTGGCAGTTTCACACTGCAAAACCAAATGTACGCATCATTCTGTAAGTAATTTGTAACAGTAGAGAACAAATCACTAAACTATTTTCACAACTGATTTCAAACTCACAGTTGAATGATATTTAAGGAATATACAGAAGCTAACACAGAGACTAGCTATAAAAGTAGGTAAGGCCAAAATAATTAAACTTTAACTTACAGTATAATAGAAACTTGTAACAAAGTGCTCAAAGATGTGGGCAACGTTATGCCTGAGTAATAAATGATGGCATTCAGAACCACTGTGAGCAGACACATTAGAAGTTGCATGTACTGTCTGTCTCAGGGGAGTCAGGAGTCCTAAAACCTTCCAACTCAGTCAAACAAGAAGCTGTTCTTACCAAATGCTGTAATATTACTTGCAGTCTGTTGAATGGCTTCAGCCTGAAAAAGAAATATTTAAAGACAGCTAAAACCATAAACCCGCTACATAATCCCCAAATATGAGACTGCTGAGTTAAGCAAAGCTTTGTCACAAAAAATTCTGAACACAATTGTTTTACATTCTCCTTTTTAAAATCAAGTAAAATTAGAGTACAGTTTTGATATCTGAACAGTTGGAAACTTCTTTGCTTACTAGTAAACAGCAGATACCAATGCCAACTACTAAAGTTTTCTATGTGGTCGGTTTCTAGAAGGCAAACCTGGAAATAAGAAGACAAAGTGTTTGGGGGATATGTTTGATATTTAGCAGCGTGTGTCTCTTAAAGACTTACCGCCTTTTCCTGGAGATTTAAATACTAGTATTTTTTTTAAAACCGCTCTTGTCAAAAACTTGTGCATTTGCAAAGCTTCCATTACACCAAACCTGCCCTCACGCCCTTGCGCGTACGTACATTTACGCCGGGTTTGTGTAACAGCTTGCGCAGGGCCCAGAGGAGACACCCACGCCGCGACGCTTTGTGAACGCGTTACTCAATTTTAGTAATGAGGCTGTTATTTATTAGTTGTTACTGTACTCCATTCAGGAGGACTGCTAACCACGGCGCCTGCGGGACTTCAAGCACCGGGCTTGTGCCAACATTAACGAGCACTTCATCTTCCAGCTACGTGAAGCACAAAGCACTGCCGATTAACACGTTACATGCTCGCATCCCAGCATCCTACGACAGCTTTCAAGTACGCGCTCGTTTCAGAGCGGGAAAGCTGAATTAGGCCTAAACTACGTGTTACACCAGTTCGGCGGTTCACAACCCCCGGCATTAGAGGCCCTCCCAGACTCTTCGCTCCCTGCTGCGGGCGCGGCCGGCCCGGCGCCATTTAAAGGCCCTCAAGGCGGGGAGGAGAAGCCTGTCCGCGGCTGAGGGCGGCCGCCGCCGCTCTCCCGTTACCTGGGCCGCGGCCTCAGCAGCCGGGACGCCATGGCGGCAGCCGGCGCGGTCGATCGCCGTCACCGGGGGAGCGGTAGGCCGGGCTGTGAGGCGGCAGGGGTGGGATGGTACGGCGCACGCGCGGGGGGAGCGGGCGGCGGGACGGCCGCCGTGCCGCTCAGCCACCTCACGCCGCCCCGGGAACGGGAGGCTCGGAGGGGCGGCCGCCTCCTCCGGGTCCTTCGCGGCCGGGCGGCTCGGAGGGGCGGCCACCCGGCCCGGGGCTCCCCCCTAACAGCCCCGGGGCCGGGCGGCCGCCTGCTCCCCCCCAACAGCCCCCTTTCCAGTCAGTGCAGCCACTAACACCGGCAGAATTGCATGGAGGGTTTTCCTTACCTTGACAGGTTCTTGGCTGAAAGGGTGCTGCTCCCTATCCTGGATTAGACCAGGAGGTGTGAGGACGCGAGTTGAGGCTGTTCCTTCGACTGTGAAGCAAACGACGCCGTTATGTAGCAATAACTTAAACCATGAGGGTTGTGGTCCAGCAAGGTGGAGAAAGCTGCGTTGCCAAATCAACCTTTAAAGCCGAACTTTGTGGACTGAAACTGCATTTTGACGGTGTATTGTGTTCAGCAGCGAAACCGGTTCCTTAATTTCCAACCTCCGCTGTTTCTCCAAATCTCCTACACCTGGTGCCACACCTGCGCTGCCCTCTTAGCTACTGGCACACAGATTAGCGAGCTGGCATTAAAGAGCTGCTCTAATGCAACATCCCCCCAAAAACTGGTTATCCTAGAAGGTAAATACAGGGATTAAACAGCTAACGTGGTTGCTGCCCCAACAGTAGCTAGAGACAGAATTGTGAGCTCAAACACAGCATGTGTTCAGCGTAAAGAGACTCAGAAATTGCAACCAGGAAAATTGCCATTTTTTTTATAAAGAGGCGATTAAGGCATTTGAGAATTTATGGGCATCATAGTAGAAGTCCTTAATACTGAATTCACTTTTATTTCAGTAACTATGCCAGACCAGATATTTTTAGGCTGACACATACTAGCATGAGACTGATACTGAAAAAAAGTGATGAACCATGGACTGAATGACAATACAGTGCATTAGGTAGAAATGTAGCTTCATCATCTCTCAGTGTAGCAAGTTCTTAGCACTGGCTGTCTTAATTCATGTTTGTATTTTAAAAAAAAATAAATCTTAAAACCTTGTAGCAAAATTATTTTGCTGGAACAAAAAAATTCCAGCCCTCTGAAGCATTTCTAGAGAAGTCCCCAGAGGGCAACCTTGCTCTTCATTTCAAGAAATGATTCAGCCCCTGCTTGTAGCAGCATCATCTGTATTGGCATTTCCATTGCAGTAGCCCTCAGAGTATATTAAATTTGGTTGTAAAACTTTTAATCCAACTAAATGGGCACCAAAAAAGACACAGAACGTTTCTGTATTATGCAGTCCCGTTTTCAGTCTTGTACACTGTGAACAAAAATAACTCAAGACAGGACATGAGGTGTTTTTGCAGGCATTGGGAGACTGCCTACTGTAAACTAATTGATTGCAGGATTCATTAGGCAATCCAGACTATTCAAATTTTTACCTACAGATTATACGAGCGTCAAAGATGCAGCCTATTACTGTCATCTGGAGTATATACAGCTTTATATGCTGTTTTACAGCAAGTACCATGCAATTAAATCTAAACCCGTCTAAATAACACCAAATTATCACGGTTGCCAAATCTGAGCCCGTACTTGGAATTTTTTTCTTTAAATTATTTTTGAGGATGAGATAACCTAGTCTCTCATCCAGGCACAACCAAATTACGGGGAGTTTGATAAGCAGGTAACATTTTTGTACTTTGTATCCTATGCCTGAAACTCTATAGGCTTCACAGACAAGTATGAACAGAACCTTTCTGTAATTTAATCTTCTTGTTAGTGTTATTGTGGAAATGAAGAATCAGTGTGTGGAAGCTAGCCTTGGGTAAGAGCAGGTGGAGGCTGCTTGAAACCCCTGGAAATCTCTTAATAAATTCCACCTGCACATGATGCACACGGGAAAGGCTCTGATCAGGGCATGATTACATAGGATGTCTTTTTCAAGAGTCCAAAATAGAAGTCATTGGTCTGATTCATCTTTCATTTATGTAGATTTTAATCTGTTTCCCCCCACCTATTCCCCCTCCAGCTTCAGTATAAATAATGGTGTAGACCCTTTCTTTGTTGTCTTCCAGCTGTATATCTGATTTGGAACAGGAGTAGGCCCTGCTCATTTGTAAATAATGAAGTAACAGCAAGCATTGTCTTGCAACAGCTACTGATTTCTTTCCACAGTGCTAAGACTGAATTTATGCTTAATGTTTAAATTATTTCCTTTTTTTTTTAATTGGTTTCAAGAAGGGGTGGCGGCAGAAGAGCCATCTTCATTGAGCCTAGCATTCTACTTAATTTTAAAACATACCGGTGATGGCTTGAATTTACCTATAGATTTGGGGAGGGGGGGAGAGTGTGGTAGGTGTTGGAAAACTGCAGTTTTCTCACAGACAGCCATTTAGTAACTGAAAGCCAGTTCAAAAAGTATCTCAGATATCATCCTGGGTTTTAATTGTTCTCCTGCACACCCCATTTTTTGCAGAGTGGAATACAAAAGTGAAAATGTTTTCTAAAAGATAAATAAAAGACTTCTATAAGTACAAATAGGAAAACGAGTGAAAATAATGGAGTTGCATGAGAATAAGTGGAATGAGATGACCTTTACCCTGGGAGTTTATGGGTTATATTACTATTAGCAAAGAGGGCTGCAGGAGACTGGATGCATTAGGGGTGAGCAGCACCCCTAGTAACCAAGCCAGGAGCTTAAGGAGTATAAACGCAATAGCCAGAAGGATAGGCAGGTTGTAATTCCTCCCCTTGGAGAATTTTCTTGGCAGTGTGTTCAGCAGGTTTGGAAAGAGAAAACAAATTGCAGACTGTAGGAGGACTTTAGAGTCGAGCAGATGTTTTTGGGTTTTGTTTCTGGGGGTTTTGGTTTCTTTTCCAGAAAAACATAAAACTTCAGGATGTGGGAGCCCTTGCTCCCAAGAAGGATTCTAAGAGCAGCTCAGCTGTGTTCTGTATGCGACCTATATACCCCTAATTAATCATTAATTCGTACCTCTCACTCACTTGCCTCTAAGAGCTCCCAGTATAGTTCACCGAGACCAGGTAATAAATGGTACAAGTACTTCATCATGTCCCGTTCTCCTGCATCCAGGCTTGCTGTAAATTTAATCTTTTCCTCTGCTGGTCTAACAGCTAGCACCTAATTTCTCTATGGGTGGGTAGTAAGTGCATCCTTACAGTGTATGAAGGTAAGGAAAATGAGTCCGTGAAGGCTTGAGGAATAGAATGGGAAAATTTCCAGTTCATCCCTGCTAACTGGTTATTACTCTACTGACAAGCAATCCTCAGATTAGTGTTTTGTAGTCCAGTCTCGGTTGACAATATTCTAAAACACCTCCACAGATGACACAGGTTCAAACTTCTTGCGCCAGCGTGGACACCTAGTACTGCAGTGGAGAGTCAGTGAGAGACTTAAGTAGACTTAAAATAAGTGGAAAACTAACCTGTTTCTCCATTTCCCCATTCTCTAACAATGGGCCAGCCCAGGGAAGGGCTGAAACACAGGAAACATGTATGTAAATATGTGAATTTTTGATTTATTTTTTTTTGTCTGTAACATGAGTAATCCCACAGGAACAGAGTGCCTTCCTCAGGGATTTTAGTCAGAGACTTTTCAGATAATGCACCCATATAACATCTGAAATCATGGATTTGGGAGCTAATGGCATGCAGTGGTGAATTTCTCATGTAACAAGGAAGTGCGTGAGAGGGGGAGAAAAACCCGTTTATTTTCTTTTTTCTTTTTTTTTTTTTTACCAGTTAATTTGCATCTTATCAGTGGGGAACTAGAAGTATTTGGAAAAGGGTGAAAGCAAATCCATAATGAAACAGTGTGACTGTAGTAGTTTCCATTTTCTTTTGGCCTCAGAGGGCACCAGGGACAGTGTGGGGGTGGCTGGGTGCTGCTGCAGACGCTGCTGTGTTGATGAGGGCGGGAGAGGGGCCCCAAGCAAGGTCCAGCCACCAGTGGGTTCCTCCCCTCCCACCACCCTGGCTTAGACATACCACACACGCTGCATCCACCCTGCCAGTACCCCCTAGGTTAGACAGGACCCTGGGCA
Organism: Anhinga rufa; assembly: GCA_013400875.1. Classification (NCBI taxonomy): domain Eukaryota; kingdom Metazoa; phylum Chordata; class Aves; order Suliformes; family Anhingidae; genus Anhinga; species Anhinga rufa. Next base: position 17,011 of record VZTV01119029.1, on the reverse strand, counting down.
AACACCCTCCTACGTCTTTCTTCCCTGCTGCCACAAGCAATCTGTCACTCTTCCCCTCGAACCACCCTCCGCCTACGTAGAAAACCATAACTGTAAGGAACACCCCTTCCCTCCCCACGGGTCTGTTCTTCTTTGTGGGTGAAAAATGCTGTCTTCCTAGAGATCTGGTCACCCCTGAATATGCCTTTGAGACCCAAGCTGTTTGATACCTTTCAGGACCACCGCTTGGAAAGCTCTGCTATTGTGTTAGTTTTTCATTTGCATATAATTGTACATGTTCAGGTGGGAAGGGGCTATTTGCTTCCCACTTGCTTTGATATGCCTCCCTTCCTAAGAGGACCGCTTCCTTCCCTTCCTGCTCTCGGCCTCCCACGCATCCAGCAATGAGAAATGCTGCAGAAAACTGACCAGCTACCAACCCGCCCACCTGAGGAGTAGGAGCACTAGCAGCAGCAGCAGCACATTTCTCTCTCTCTCAGCTCTTTAAACACAGTTAAAAAGAGCTGTAGTGTGGGTGGAAATAGCTGTAGGGAGTGTGTGTGGGAATGGGGCCAGAGGAAAGTGAATTTTCTGTGGTAGGACAGTTACTTCTAGTGGACCAAAAAAATCCCCTAAGGATATCTTACTGCTGAGGAGGTCTTTGGGTATATAATTAGTTCTTAAGGATGAGTTTCCGAGGTCTGGAAACGAAACAGTTTCTTTTTCCCTGGTAGTGCAAGTGATGGTGCAGTGGCAGCCAGCCCTCCTCACTGGGGGAAGCTTGCCTACAAGACTTCAGGAGTCTGCTTAGCAAATAATATTTGTGTTGCATCGTGTTGTGTCACTATGTCTCCTGTTCTGCTCACGATGTATGTGCTTGATTCTATGAGAGTCAGAGCTGCCCGTAGGTAGGAAGAGAAAAAGGCATGTGGTTTTCGCACAATGTGGGTCTGTATTTCAAGATACCATCCCTGTTGGACCTCTTGAAATAGCACTATCCTAGAAGAGCAGTTAATTCAAGATTTACTCTAAATATGTGCTTCTATAAGGAATTAAATTCAAACTTATTTATGTTAACAGGGCATTATTTGAGGTTCTCTGCTTGTATTACATGAAAATAGTGAAGCTAGTATAGGCAAACAGACTTGTAAGACTAGTGATATAGAGTGCAAAGCGGTACTGCTGTTCCTTGGGAAATATCTCTGAGATACTCCAAGAACCAAGGGTACAGAACAGCTTTCAGGTTCTGACTTGGTTTGACATAGCTATCTGGAATACAGGTTTTACAATATGTAATCTAAATCAAATTTGTCCTAACCTGAGTTAGTTACATGCATTCTTCTCAAACCAAAACTCTACCCATAAATTTATTTTGACTAGGTTTCTCACCAGCATCAGACTTTCCATATATATTACTGATGGAGAATCTTATATCAGGATGTGGTCTGTAATGATTCAAAGAGATGCAATAACCGCCAGTTAATGAAATTTGACTCTCAACATATAGGAGATTTTTTTACAACTATTGCATGGGGCATGTAGTTTTCTCCTAGTGAGCAGAAACCTCAAACTTGGTATTTGAATGGTTTTAGCCCTGTGAAGTAACTTTCTTCATGGAAAAGGAGTGTACACTGGAGTGCGAAATCCTGTCACAAGGCAACTTTATCTTCCAGTCAAGACGTAGCAGTTTGGCAGACCCATTTCACAGACCAGGACTGCGCAGATACAAGGCAGTAGGGAACTGGGCTCCCTAACTTCAGTGCCTCCCCCCCGCCAGCCTACCTTCTGCAGCTCTGAAGATTTTACCCTAGAGCAGGAATGAAAAATGCAGACATAATTCCTTACACCGATCAGCTCAGAAACAAAGGAAGTTATGAATAAGCCTAATTAACAAATTTGCATGTGACACAACATAAAGATCAGCTGATGGACTTATGTTAGCAAGAGCTAGAGTAGTATCAATGGAGATGTAACCTTAATGGAACTAATTATCCTGACGTTTTAAAAGTCTTATTTCTGAATGGTGATTAGTATTTTAAATATATCCTTACAACCTTCCACTGAATCTTATGTAACTCATAATTATCATCTACTGGAATTACATACCCACCCTGAGGAAGAACAATATTCCAAATAGTAAGTTCATGTCACTTGACTGATTTACTTTAAAACATTGCAGTAATTCTTTTGTCAGTAGCATTCTGAAGCACTATTGGCCCGCTTGTAATTCTGTCTGGCATTTAGCATTGGTTCAGTTAACTTTAAAGGTAGTGCTTTTCATACCTTTTATATCAATGAATGTACATCAGATTTTAAATGCAGATTATATGCTTATCTTGCCAACTACTGTTAGCCTGAAAGTTTCCTTGTATGATCTATTGTGGTGGAATGATATTATGCAAGAAGCAGTAAAAAAAAAAACCAAAAAACCAAAATCAAACCCCAAACATTTAGAATCATCAAAAATCTAGTTTAGTATCTCAGTCCTGTATGTAACATTCCTGTTGGCCTCCCTGTTTTATCTGTTGTTCAGCTGGAATGTCACATGCTTTGATCTCGAACCATCGGGTGCCAAACCGTTCCTTCTCAGGGGTCGTGGTGAACACCTAGTTACCTCATTTTGCTTCAGTCAAGATCATAGTGAATTAAGCACAAATGTATCTGATGCTAATTAGTAGTTTTCTGACAGCCCAGGGATTTGATGAGCGCAGAGAGCACCTCTGTTTATTTTAAGAATTTGTTGTGCTAAATTAAAGTAAGGCTCTTCAGCAGGGCAGTTTGGCTGATGGAGTGACAGTATCTTATTAAATAGATGTGTGTGTAATCAAACCTTTCCACGTTACTCATCTGACACCTTGCACAGGTATTAATTTTCACTTGAAAAGATCTACGTTTGACTTTAAAAGTCAATATTAAGAATATTTTTCAAAATTTCTTTCTACTGTATTTAATTCTGCAGTACAACTAAAACTGTTCATAAAATAATGCCTTTGAAGAACACTGCCTAGGGAAAGATATCTCATTTAGCGCCACAAATGATGCAAAGGACAGCAGAGCAGATTGGAGAACTTAAACATGAGGGGAAAAAAAGGTCAGCAGAATAAATAGAGGCCTTTAAGCTATTAAAAAATAAGCATGTATCATTCATCGCTACAGATACATTCTGTTTGTAAGTATAAATTACCAGCCTCCAATATGGGGTAATTGTGAGCAAATGCTAGCTTCAATGCAACTCAATTTACCAGCTCTGTGTATAATTATTTACCTGGTGGAAAGGGCGTGTAGAGAGTCAGAAGGGAAAGTGTGTGTTTGTTTTTTAATAAAGAAATATGGTCATCCTGGATCATAAACAAACTTGCAATGGAAGTGACAGGGACCAAGTACTTGGTTCCTGGAGCCCTCATTCAGTGGCTATACTTCCCCAGGGATATACTGCTCAGTGAAGAAAGGCAGTGGCAGCCGTGGCAGGGCACAATATAGATCTAAGTTGTTCACAAGGAAGTACATGGTCTCTAGTATCATTAGCTCCTCTCTGTAGACTCAATTTTCCATCTGCCCCGTGGATTTCATGATGCCACTGGTTCTCCTGCCCGCAGAATCATAGAATGAATCACAGAATGTCCTGAGTCGGAAGGGACCCGCAAGGATCAGTCCCCCCTCCTCTCTTGCTCTCTGCCTCTGATCACAGGCTGGAACGGGGGTTCATGCTGCTAAGAGCAGTATATGGGAAGATATAATTATTTCAGGAATAACATGCAACACAGTGTGATTTAGTCATACTTTGACACACCTCTGTCTGCCAAGAAAAATGCAGGCACTACCTTACAGAACTGTTGCTAAGAGCACTTCTTCAGGCTCTAGGAGTGAGAAGATGCTTTATTGTATGGTTAACTGCAGGAGTTAACAGCAGGGTTTCAATCTGGGACCTGCCAAGATATTAAAGCACAGAAATCTGTTGCTTGAATTAAAGGCTGTGCTTCTGCCTAAGAGATGTAGCACCATGTAGAATTAGCCTGGGGCATTATTTTGTAAATTTAAGGCACTTTGAAAAGTGCTTTTATTGACATTTGTAGCCTAAAAAAATATTAAGAGAAAGTTCTGGCCAGCAGCAAGCAGAAACATCCTTTTTTTGTTTTATGCTCAATTTAATAAAATTTCTAAGAAAGCAGAGACTTTATGTTTGAAAGAAAAAAATTAAAGAAAAATCCATTTTCAATCTGAAATGTTAATGGAAATCTCCCCCCCCCGCCATGACTGAGCAGGAGAATCATGAAACACATTTGGACTGTGCATGCCTTTTCCAGTGCCACCACTTGTAGCTTTTGGGAGCTTTTTGGAGTGTTCACCATCAACTAGTTTCTACCTAGTAAGAGACAGCTGAATTGCGCAGGTACAGCTGTCTGTCATCTTAATTACGATAGCAACATAGAATTTTCCATTCTTTAAATAGTCAGAAGAAGCAGACATTGAGAAATAAATTTGTACCTTTTTCACTATTCTGCTTTAGTTTTCACTTCTGTAAAGTGAAGAAAGTAACCTTTACCATCTCATTGTAATATCAACATTAACGTTATAGTTGGAACAGTTGGGTGCTATACACTGGTGATAACAAAAGGCATCTTGTCGTTGCACAAAAGATGGCTCCTATTATTGAGCTAGAGCGTAAGTATAGTTTATCTATATGTTTGCAGTGCTTATACCAGAAAATGCCACACAGCACAATGACCCAGGAGTATGGGATACAGAGGAAGAGGATTCAGATACCCCGTGCCTTGAATTTCTGTGTTGCTTTACAAATCAACACATGGAATGTATTTTCTGCTTCTTTAAAAAAGAAGATAACAGCTGTTCTGTAAACTGTTATAAATGGATATCCATCCAGGGTTTTGTGTGTGTGATCAAAAGGATGCGTGCTTTTTCTTGCTAAACAAATAATCTGACCACTGCTTCACATGCAAGCCAGTAATGCTGCCGTCTATCAGCTGTTACCCAGCTCTACAGAAGGAATTTTTCTTTAGCACAGGACAAACAAATCCATGCCATATTAAAATACGCTTGCTCAGCCACACTCCTTTCCTCAGGAGTATTTCAGTTATCTTTTCTTCTGAGGAAATTTCCCACCTCTCTGAGAATTTCCCACCTTCTTCACTTTTTAAGTACAAAAAAAGCCTAGTATTTGCAGAAGTAAAAAGCCCAAAATCCTGTCAGGTCCTCCAGTATGCAGTTTCAGGAGGTTTGAAGGGTATTTGCACAAGCAGTCAGCTCTCTGTTCCACAGCAATTTGTTTGGGTTTGTTAGTTATTCACAATAAGCAGTCATAATGCTTGTAGGTAACATAATTACTCACTAGGAAATGTCTGCAACAATGGATTATGACCTTGTCACTGCATAATAACAACCAGCAGCATATATCTCAGGAATATGTGGAGTTATTTCTAGAAGGTGAAAGAAAACATCCTCCCTAGAAGATGTCATTTCATCTTAAATACCTGGAAACTTTTTGCCAAAGATTTTGGAGACCCGTCCTGTGTAAGCGTCACCTTTCTTCAGCAGGAAGGGGAACCGTTTGCACGCCCATGTTAATCTTTCACACCTATCTAACACGTAGAATGTGGGCAGTATTTACATATCTCTTAAAAAGCTGTAGCTCTGCCATGTTTTTAAAGTGCTTCAGCTCAGTAAAGAGCTAAATGAAGGTTCAACTCTATGGAGTTGAAATTGTTGTTTAGTTCACTTTCTGTCTCCGTTTCCCAGATAGGCCTGAGTTAATTAGTAGCTAACCTTCCAATACCCGTTTCCTCCTTTCGAGCCTTTTGTGTATAAACCACGTATATTTGTTCAGCCACTGTTGTAGGGAGATCACCCCCACCCAGCTCAGAGTCCAAAGGTCCCTTTTGTTTAGCTAATAAATCTAAAGGTGGGTAAGATAAAACAGGTTTTGTAAACCAATTACTGCATTCTATTTTAGTTATACCGCATTTACTTAAAATTCAGGGCTGCTGGGTCAAAATTTAAAATATATTGCGGTTTGTAGTCTTTAAAATTCTTTTCCAGTATTACTATTTGGAATGGTAGTTGATGCTTAAATTATTAATTTAGAAAGTAAGAGAGGCATACAAGGTAGACAGGCAACTTATGCATCATGTACATTTATGTCCATACACGTTTTCATTCTTGCCAAATGAAATTATAAATAACCCAGTTTACTGGAGAATTTTCAAGATTAGAAGTCTTACTTCTGCCAGTGCTGTCTGAAGGGTTTTGAGGCATCAGGAGGGCTGATTCACAATTGCCCTCCATAGTGTTTAGGGTAATGGTTTAACTTTTTTATTCCACTCCAGCCTAAATAATAAAAAACCCTACAGTTCAGAGCTGATGACATTTGCACTCTTTGTAGTGATATTATTCAGCACGCATGCTACAAAGAAAGAAGGAACCGAGACCTTAGGCTTTCCTTAACATTCCCTGCTGTTGCTGCTATCAGTGGCCAAGGCTACGGAAGACACAAGGAACATTTGACTACTGCTTCTCTGACTTAGATATGACTGATGCCAAGAAGGAGCCAGCTGCTGATAGCTTGCTCTGGCTTCTCCTTCTGGTGCTTGTGTAGTGATGGACCTGTACTAATAGGAAATGCTACTGTTTTAAGTACATTAGAGCGGCTCTGCAGAATAGGAAAAATGCCTTCCTAACTCAGTACATCTATAAGCTATTGTTTAAGACAAAGCATGAGGGTTAGCAGCACTTACCACATGGTGGCCCAGGGAACTCGAGGCTCCATGAAACTATCAGCGGCCCAAAGGTGATCTGCAAAAACATCTAGTGTTTATTGGATACATTTAGTTATAAGAATGCCTGATATTTTGAAAAACTGAAGGGAAAACAGACTGTGGTACAAAATGTTTGAGAATTATTGCTTTATTGTTATTCTAACATCTTTTAATTGTTCCCCAGAAGGTTACAGCTCTTGGAAACAAAAAGACATAAAACCAACCGTGCTGAGTCAGCCTGTCTGGACTGTCTAGCCCATAACGCTGTCTCCCAAACACAGCCCTGAGGGGCTGCATGGGCAAAAGTAAGAACAGGGCAAACATGGCTCACACTCTGTTTTCAGCTCAGGGGACTCCTGAGTTGGATGTGGTGGCATTTTTTCTTCTGTCTAGTAACCTGGGGATTTCTCTTCCATGCATTTGTCCAGCCTCGCCTGGAGTGTGACAAACTTTTAGCATCCACAGTATCTTTGCAAGCTTTGGACACGTCTCCTACCTAGCTTCATTTGATGTGCCCTAATCCATATCTGAGAAGAAAGAGTAAATCAACCAGCAGGTTCTCCAATTCATGACTTTGTAAATCTCCTACATCCCTGCTAAGTTGTCTCTTTCCCTGACTGGTGAATACTAGGCTACTCAGCTGTTCCAGGCAGCTCAAAAGTCATTCCAAACTTTTGAGCATCCTTCTCTGAACCTTTTCCAACTCTAATATATTCTTTTTGAAATGAGAAGACCATACTGCTTTTTTCCTATAATTCATATGGGATCCATGTCTGAATTTCTCTCTGTGTGAAAAAAAATCCATATATTATGCTAAAATAGAATTCTTTCTTACTTTGCAATTGGTTTTGCACTTACAATCTTTCTTTTTTTTTTTTTTTTCTCTTCATAAGTACTCTGACAGTTTTGAACCTTCTGGTAATAAACAGTTAACAGCACACTGTAGCAATGTAAGAAATCCTCAGGGAGCTAGGTTGTACATCCTAAAAGCAGATAAAATTGCCCAATCCTGCAGGCAACAGACCTTTTCTCAACTATTAATAGAACAGGGGGAAGAGAGCAGAAAGAAGAAAAGGAGTTAGTAAATTACTTTAAAAAGCATAGGTACTTAGAATTCATAGTTGATGTGCTGATTTAGGAAGTCATGAGATATGGCATAGAAAAAAGGTAAGAAATGGTAATACTGTTACATAGACAAAGACTATTTTTTCTGCTTTTGTCACCTTCCTGTGTTTTTTTTTTGCTTTTCCCACCCAACCATTTCAAAGGCATATCCTTAGAATGACGCATCAATTTTCTGTCTGCTTGAGGTTTAGAAATAGCTGAGCTGTTATAAATAGATCACAATCTGCAAGAGACAAAGAGAATGGAAATATTGTAAAAGGTTAGCTGAAAAATTTCGATGTGGATTGAGATTTTGGATGTCTCTGAGAATGGAAGTACTCAGTTTGAAGTGCTTTATTAACGGCAGCAGAGGAATGCGTGCTCCTTGTGCAGCAGTGGGGAACTGCCAGGTGGAATCAGGTGGCAGTTTTGGTCACGGTGCCAAGCGGAGTGACGTCCAGCCCTGCCTCCCGGAGCTCACAGTTCGATGACATGAGAAGGAGGCACCTTGCCATTCCTTACTGTGAGGCTAAAACACAAGAGATGATTACTATTTTATGCACCGTAGAGCCACTAAATCAGAATGTATAACTTTTACACCATAATTTTTCTGGCAGGACTCATGTACTCCGAATTGGTAGTGTTCATCAAGTTTGCTCCCTTTTTCCACTTTGCCTCCAGAACGCGTTAACTTCAGTGAAGTGTCTCAGCATATGGCTGAAACCTTATCCTTGTCCAACAAGGCAGTGAAAAAATCAGATCTGGGGAACAGTCTAATATCTTGTTTCTGTTTGAGTACTCCCTTCGTAAGGTCATTTAGATCCTGCTGGCACTTCAAACAGCCTTTGGGAGAACAAGTCCTGCACTGAAACCTGATACCTGGGAGTGGTATTATTCCTCCAGCCGTATACGTACAGCTGAGGTCCATTTTCTTACCTTCCAACTATCTAATTCTGTTAGAGCGACTGTGAGAAAGATGGTTTGGTGACTGTGGGTAAAATAAGACATTAAATGGAAGGGACAAATGTTCTCCACAACGTGTTTCTGTTTTGAAGAGAAGCTGCTTCCTGAAACCAGGCTGGGTTTCACAGTAGCTATATCGTGGCAACTAGCTTGACATAAGCTATACATTCTCAAACTTTGCCAAATACAATGTCATACCACTAATGTAGGACCTGGTCTTTGCTTGAACTCTGTCTCCAACTGTCATTGGTTTTAATAGAAGTTTAGGCCAATACACACTGCAGAATCAGGTTCTTCAAACCTAAATTAACATTCTGTTGAAAACTAAACATATGTTGTTTTTTTTCACTGTCAACAATTTAGTTTCCAGGTTTGGAAAAGAAACATTGCTGGGGAGGAATCCAATGAATTTATTAATGAGCTCGGTAAGTACGGAACTATTAATATCTTCTGAGATTGTGTTTGTCTTATTTTTATCTTCAACTCCAGACTCTGAAATAAACAGATGTTCTGAAGCTTTCCACTGAGAATACTACAGTATGTTAAGTCCTATCTTAAATACATTGTGATTATCGGGATATTGTAGGAAACAAGTGAATAGCTGTGTACAATATTTCTGAAACAATTTGTTCCATTACATGAAGTCCCCACCTTACATTGCAGTGATAGCCCTTAAAAGAAAACATCGAAAACATTTCTTACATGTTACTAATGATTTTTATTTCCAGCCAGAAATCTGAATACAAAAATGGAAACATTACTTTATTCTCTAATATTATCAGAGAACATTAAAGGTGCTATTACTATTCCGTGGTATGACTGACAACATAGTTTACCTGTTCTAAACACATTTGAAAGAGATGAGTGCTTCTGTTTGTCTGAAAAGGTTCCATTTATTTCACGATCATTTTTGATCAGAGATACTGGTTTGAATCTCAGTGAAGTCTATGGCAACCCTCCTACTGACACTTAAGTACTAAGGCCCTTTGTTCTTCAAAGTGAGGGGTATCATCTGGACAATTTGAGAAGGGCATCAGTAAATTGCTCATTGTTTTCACACTTTGGGGAGGGGGGACTGTTTGAAATTCACCTTGAAACTGAATTCAATCACCAGTATCTCTTGGATGTTGTCATATTAGCCAAGAAGTTAAAACAGATTAACCTATCAGTTATGCTGGAGGTCCTGAGATGAAATACAAAATAAAAAAGTTGAGTCTACTTTCTGGAGAAAGAGGGTAGATTGGCTAGCACTGTGACTCCCTTTTGTAAAAGCGATATTTATGGCTCCTATTTATAATGAGGCAAAATCAGCCCTAGAGAGTTAGATGGGAGGCCTCTGAAGTCAGCAGTTAGCCTTAGCCTGAATCTGGTGCAATGTGTCCCTCAGTTCAAAAGATTATTTTGCTGCTTGCGTCACTCAGGTAGTTTTCATCAAAAATCACATTTGCATGTACTAAGTAAAAATGCCTGCCTTGGTCTCGGTTTAGGTTTACAAAGGTACATTGTAGAAGACCTGAATTTAATCAGGGAGATAAGATGATATGACTGTGCTTGTATCTAATTAAAAAAAAGAAAGTTCAGTTAAAAACTCCTTTGAGCTATCATCATTTTTTTAGCCATATAAATGGTGAGAGCTAGTCCTTGAATTAAAGGAGAAGACTATATAATGCTGTGTGAAATTAGAAGTAATTTTCTTGCATAATCTTTCAGTATGTAGAATATTGAACATCAATTAAAATTTGTTTTGGTCAGGGAATATTTTTCTGTGCAGTGGTATGGTATTTCCTTTAAAAGTTATTCTCAGAAACTTAATTTAGTCAAAAGCTGAGACCTCAAATTCCCATTGACCTCCAGTCACTGACTAGTAATTAGAAACAGAGGGATATTTGACCCTATATGTGGTTTTTTGCAGATGTAAAGGACAATGATAGAGAAGAATTTCTTGCTTGAATGCCAGGATTTGACCAACCCCTTGCTCTCAGAAGGGATAGAAGGAACTTCCTAGGGATCAGAGAGAACTGGTCAGTTTGCCACCTCTTGGTCATATGCCTGCAGTTATTAAAAACATGTTAGGCTCAATAGTTATTTAGTACAGTCAGAATGCAGCATAGAAGGCATACATTTGTGTTATTGAAGCCAAGTGTGGAAGCAAGGACCCATCCTGCTAGGACATAGGTGGATATATATGTCATATTTTTAACTATTCTTTCTGCCCTAGTCATTTTGCATTTTTATTTTAACATTTCTAGGTTTTATTTAGAATAAAATGCATGTGCATGTGGGGGCTGTTTGTTCAAGTTTTAGAAGTTTGGTCTTTCCTGGAGACGCCGCTGTAAGATAAGGTCTAAGCAGATCCATCTCAAAGCTCTGGACAGGTAAGCTTCCCTCCTTCCGCGAAGACAGGCCAACGCAGAATTCATTGCAGGTTCAGTGGCTAAATTGCATAAACTGTCTGTAGTTCCTGCCTGGACTACAGAGTCAGCAGGAAGCTTGATTTCCTATGGGTTTGTGTGTTACACTTTTACAATCCGCTCCCTTTCCTCTACCCCTTTAAAAGCCTCAGCTGTCCTCCCTTTCCTTCTGTTCCCCTACCTGACCCCCAGTTCTTCACAGGGTAATGTGACTGCTGCTCAGGCATGAACAATGATTCACTGGGCAAATGGGAGCCCGCTGTGGAGTTCGTGCCGTGGGCTTTCCTCCCACAGAGAGCCCTGTCTTGCCTCTCTTTCCTTTGCCAGCCACTGATGTTCATACAACCCTGTAGGAATTTAAAATTTGTAAGACTGTCACTGCACATCAAATCTGATACCTGCCTGTGGGTTCAAAGGTTCTTTGGGTGAGGAAAGGTATAAGCAGATACCATGCAAACACAAATTTAATTGAGGGGGAGAGAAAAAGGCATATCCATTTTAGATAGGAAAGTAGGAAAGGTAAGAAGGTACGAAAAAGTACATGCATATGCACACAGCAAACACCGTTTCTGTAACTAGTATTTGCTCTTGTGCATTGCTTTGCCTTCTCTTTGCTAATGAACATAATACTTCTAAAAGTGTTAGATTAAAAATCTGAGGAAGAGCATCCTCTGCTTCCCTGCCAAACCAGACAGACCACTGCCATGGTAGCTCGTTGTCCTACCAGCTGTGAATATTTTGCCCTGGGTTACCATTGACATTGCTTGCAGCTGTGTCTGTTTTGCTGATTCACTTGATGACTACTTCTCAGTTCCTCTGTTGGGATTTTTCTCTTACTGGTAATATAGTTACTTCTAGTCTTCAAAACAGTAGGGAAAAGCTGCTTTGTTCCTCATAATGACTTGACTTCTTCCCAGATTTACACTGGGATATGTACAAACTGGTGTGTTGTGAAGAGCTTCCTAAAGAAGAAGAAATGAATGCCATAGTTGCCTTAATGCGGTGCCTCTCCTAGCAAAGGACTGACTAAAAAAGTAATCTTGCTCACGTTACGCAAAATATATTAAAGTCTGATGAAAATGAAAGCTTTTTTGTTGTCTCCATTGTACTCCAGAGCGAGTCCTAGCAGCACAAATCTCACCTTCAACTTATCTTTCTAATCTGACTGATGTAAATATCTTTTTTTTTTTTTTGGCTCACAGTTAAAAGCCGCTAAAGGACAGCAGAATATTTTGTGCCAACCAGAAACTCTTGATTTCAAAGTACAGCTCTAGCTTATGAAAGAACCCAAGAAGTTTTTCTATGCATTAAAATTTAAGCTCCTAGAAACCATTTCCATAAGATGGGGGTCAGACACTTTACCTTTGCCATTACTGGAAAATATCAGAAGCACAAATGCAGATATCATACAGATAACATACAAGATGTTTCTCCGTGACAGCTTTGTGTGTTATGCTGTATTTGCTTTATTTTGGCCCTAACCTAAGGAACAGTCACCGAGTCAGCTGACACCACTGAGTCCTTTTCAAGCAAAATGTACTACGGTTAGCAATGTGCAGTTCCAGCGGGTATTTGCACGTAATTTTGTTTATTTTACTTTTAAAAATAACTACTTTCCTTTAATTTTTTCAGTTTACTTGGGGCCTTCTTTTAGACATGAAAGGTGTTTGTTTGTTTGTTTTTCAAGCAGCGAGGCATTTGTAACTATTTCTGGCAAGTATCCTCACCATGATATATGGTAAAGTGGTATAGGACACATAGATCGAAATCTTTATAAAGTAACATAAGCATTTAACCAAAAGCCCACAGAAATCCAGAGGCATTCTTTCCGTTTCATGGATAAGTTTAACCCAGGTGTGGGTTTATAGCACAGAGGTTTTCTTATGGCATGTCTATGAATGAATTATATTTATTTTATGAAGAATTATTTCTGAATATTCTAATATCCAGTGGTCAGGTACATATTTATTAGAGTCACTCTCTCTATTAGCTGAGAGAAAGAGACTGCTGTTTGGTAGTTTCTCCATGTATCACATTTTGCTGTGATTCAGAGCTTGATCCAGAGGTCTCTGACAGCAGAGATCATTCAATTAATTTCAGCGGATTTTACACCTGACTCAGCTTTTTATTTTCTGTAATGTTTTACACTAGCAAGTGTTTCAATATAAAACTTGGTACTTTAAGCAGCTTACAACTGCATTTCCTTTTCTCTTTGGCTAGACATATATAGCCTTTTGTGATAAAAATACATTAGGACAGTTTGTGTGCAGTGCTGCAGTTTCTCCGTTTTTGCTAATCCTCATTTTCATAGCTGAAAGAACAGAGAAAGAACTCTCTGAGCAAGTGTAATAATTTCTAACAGGCTGTAATCCAGATCTTTACACAGAGCCTCACTGAAAGAAATAACCATGCAGAGCCCTATTATGTTCAGCTCTGCTCATGCTGGAGTAGCTGGTCAGACTGGAATCATACTGTTCAACGCTAAGGCTTTTCGCAGTGCTTACCATACGATGCGTACCGAATGGAGGCAGCGGACCCCGCGCTGAGCTACGTGACCAAACTCAGTCGGTACTGGATTGGGCCTTTAAACTCAGTAAGAAACCATTTTTACACATGTATATATATGTATAAAATATATATATACACACACATTCGATGTATATAAGATATATATCCATAAAGAAAATACTGTAAATTACTCTGGTTCTCAGCTGTAACTTCTTGTTCACACACCAGGTTATGCAACAGCCTGCAAAGAAAAGTTACATATTTTGTATTAATTCCTCTATTCGGAAAGCTTTTTTTTGG
>VZTV01119017.1:0-11171 GCA_013400875.1 Anhinga rufa | reverse complement strand
GCTGAGCTTGAGTACGTTTTTCCTTTATAAATCCTTACGTGCAGTCAAATTTTGAGTATTCTTTTGTTACCTACACTTCTTTAGCATAAATATGAAAGTGATATCTTAACCATTTGATCTGGCTTTTACTTTCTGTTGTTAACAGTAGATTATGGTCTGCTTGGAAAGAGCTATGCCTAGGTTCCAGGTTTAAGTGAAATTATTTCAGAATACTAGGAAGGATTTTAAGCTGCAAAATTGTGCATCTTTTGCTAGTTCCTCTGGAAAATCTGTCACTTTTATTTATGACGTATTTCCTTGAGCTCCTGTGTAGTTGAGGTCTTGTGCTCTGATCTTTACTACTACTGGGGGGCATAACTAATCAGGGAAAACTCCCAAATTCTTTAGGGGTGAGAGGGAAGGCAAACAAGTGCTCAAAGTGTATCCTGCAGTTGCAGAGCAAGGGAAGAAACAAATGCAAGGAGAAAATGAGGAGGAAGTGGCAGCTGTAATGGAGACAAGTACAATGAAAACTTTTAAAGGTGAAATTCGGCATGTAAAATGTTGGGTTTTTTTTTCTAACCTTGCCTTCAAACAGTACCTGAATTTTGGTGAGGTGAACATCAGCTTGACAAATGTGCCTTGTTGAGGCAATATCAGGAAAGCCTGTTACGCATATATTCCACAGCTAAATTTTATGTTTCTGTAATGTTTTGCATGTCCTTGAAGAACACTTTGTCGAGACATATCCTTAGCCCTGGAAGTGATAAAGCATGGACCGCCAATTTCTGACTACCTTCGCTTCTGTCCTTATTTCTTAAGATATATTTTTGTACCATCACCTCTGCCCTACCTCTAATGAAATGATAGTTTGTCAAAAACTAATGTATGGATTTGTCTGTTTTGACGTTTGTACCAGGTTGCTTAAGCTTTCTTTTAGTATTGAACTCTTTTGACACCTCCTTACTCCTTAGCAGGAAGTGATATGTTCCCCAGTTTTTTCCTGAAAATTGCCTTTTAGGTTAAGAGTGTAACCTGCTCTCTGCCAGGATGGATGGATGAAGACTGTTGCGACTCTACCTAGGAACACCCAGACTGAAACTAACAACTCTCTTTATGGGCTGACAAAAAATAGAGATAACCAAAGTGATTACAGTTGACCCAGCTTTCCTGGCTTCCACCCCTTCCTTTACAGCTTATGTCTGGAAATCTTGCAAGCTGTTACCTTCACTCAGTTTATTTAGGTAATGTAAAAAGGAAGAGCATAGGTAAAAAAGAGGCTTCCGATGTTTCTATAAACTTTCTTGAGCTTTCTTTTCCTTTAAAAGCTTGTGTTTCATTCCACCTGTCTCTGTTTGGATTACAAACATGTGCATGATGCTGCAGTAAGATTAGAGACACTGTTGATGCTGTTTGCATCATAAGTAATAAGTTCCTCACAAAGCTTATTTGTTGAGAAGAACAACTTATTTTTAACTTTCAAAAAAAGTTGAAGTTACTAAACATAAGGCAATATGTTGATGAAGGAGCTGCCCTACAGTCTGGTCAGCTACTGGAATCTACCCATGGGTGACTCGGGTGGGTTGCACATCAGCATTCTGTGGAAGTGGCCCCATGAGAGTATAGTTCCAGACTCTTTTGGGCTTAAAGTCCTCACAAAGCAAATACGGTTAGACCATGTTCTTAGTTTGCTTTGAACCTAACTGGATTTAGCAATTTTTGTTCAGGATTGCAGTCCCAAAAGGAGAAGTCTGGCTGTACTTAATCAAACTCTTGTAAAACCACCTGTTTTCCCTCAGACATAGTTCCCAAAACTTCTGAGTTACTAAATGGGGGCAGAGGGGGCATCATCCAAATGAGTGGATCTGGCTCTCGTGTCCTAATGCAGGGAGCAAGTAGCACTGCTGGGGTGTGCTTGGGTTTGGCAAGGTTTTTCTGCACTATCGCAGACAAATTTGAGCTGGCCTTTTACACAGCCCTTGTACCATGTTGCCAACTACCTATATTAGCTTTCTCCTACTCACTGTTCGTTGCCACAGCTAATATTAAGTTTCTAATACGTTTATAACAGATTATGCTTTCAACTTCTCCAATGGAAGTAAATTCTGCCCTTCATAATGTTAAAATACTGTCCCATATAATTCTGGGAGCAGTTCCTATCTGAAGTGAATTATATGCAATTTTAATGATTAAAAGTAATAGAAAACTCTTTACACATATAATGTTTCCCTGTTCTTCCCTGAATATCTGTATTATTTGCCATTAGAGATTGGGCTAGATGGACTCCTTGAGTGCTGGCTGTATTGGGTGAGATATTTAACACTGGACATCATCTTCCTCCTCGGCTAAGGTCTTGGCTTCCCGTAGTCAAGCTTTAGTGACTTTCGCAGGGCTATTGTGTTTTAGCAGCCACTGATGGCCACACCTCTGCATCTTTCTAAAGCCATTTTGAGTCCATCTGCACATTATAGCGTTACACTCCCATAATGTAATCATATACTGTGTGGAAAAAAGTTATTTCCTTTATTGGTTTGCAACATGCTACCTGGGAGTTTTACTTACTTGTTTTCCCCTCTTCTGTCCCCCTCCCCTTGCAGGAGATGGCAGGAAAGCATCTCTCCCTGTACTTCTCCTGGGGAGAATAGATTTGCAAATGTCCTCTTGTCTTTCTCGCTTTTTCCCTGACAAGGAAGTTGAAGGAGTCTGATCTTCTACAGTGCAAAAACCATTCTAGTCTTTGATTTATCCTTTCAACGTTTTTAGTTCATTTAGTATTTTTTTGAGATGGGTTGAGTGTAGGTACTCCTAGTATTCAGGGGCTGACGCAGAAAAGATTTACAGGGTCAAAATATTTGGTTTGGTTCTTTCTTAACAGAATATTAGGTGATGTTCCTAATCTGTTTTCAGATTACTAGCCCCATGATTCCAGGATATTTGCTGAGGAGTAATAGTTTGTTTCAAACCTGTAGCTTCATATAGTTACAGTTTTTTGGGGTTTGTGGTTGCGTTTTTCCTCAATGCATGTTATTTTGCATATTTAATCTGACATTTATCACTTGGTCTTTTAGTATTAAAAGTTTTAAAGTTTGAGCACGCTTAATAACTGTCTTGGGGAACTTTGCCACTTCACCCCTCGGCCACCTTCTCAGATCTCAGATGGCTGGTGCAGCTTTGAACAGTGCAGCCCCTCCTGGGATCCCTGTGGCACAGCCTCCCTCCACTGAGCATTGACCCTTCGGTTTTCGTGTTAACCTTATATTAAACCACTCGGGGGGTTTCCTGTGTTGTTAATCAGTACATTTGTGGAGACGAGTAGCCAAAAATGTGAGGAGTTGTTGTTTTGTTTTTAAATGAAGCAACCCACATAAAACCTAGAAAAGCCTGAGTCTTGGTCTTGTAACCATTCTAGTTTATCTCAATTAGCGATTCATCTGTCTTCTATATGGAGTTACATTTTTGTTCTCTCTTGCCACTGATTAAATGGAGGTCTGAGGTGAAGACTGCTTTTTGCTTTTATAGCTTTGCCAGAAGAGCCCAGCTTCCAAACAGCTGCTTGAAAGTCAACTTAATTGGATAGCTGTATTTCCAGGGAGGTTTTATGGCTGCATACTAGCAATATTGCTGCAAACCAGCTGGGACCAACTGGCATCTGTCATGGTGCAAGATATGTATTTAATATCTTTAGATAAGGCCTGATCCTGGTTTGCAAGTACATTAGTGAGATGGCTTCCACATATTGAGGTCTTCCCAGAACTCCACTTTTGGGAAAGTTTTTTTGAATGCATCCACACTAACGCATGGTCTGAAAATCCCTTTTTGTTGTGTAGAAATGATTGACCTCTGTGCAGGGCCCTGGGGGGATGGCTTTTTGTGGTCAAGGCATTGATCTCCTGATTGGACTCTCCCAGTAAGGGAGAGGTTTAGTGCCTTGGCTTTTACTGAGCCTTACAATGGAGATATTGTGCTACTATAATGTACTTGGGAGCTTAAAATTAGTCTGTGGTCAAATAATATACCCTAGGGTGTCAGTGACCTGCATTATGATATCCTTTCCACGTTATTGCAATGGAGCCATAACGAATTCTATTCTTGTTTTAATTTGTTCTTGACCTGGAACAGTTCTTCTAATTTGAGACACTAATTAGGAGATGGTTTTAGTTATCTCTGATCTTTTCCATGAAGAATTTGGTGCCTCAGCTGTCTTAACTTTAGGATTCTGGAGCAAGTTACTTCTTTGGGCATTTATTATCTGCATTTCTGCATTATTCATGTAAGGACACTTTTTGATTTTCTTTTTTTGCCTATAAGCCAAGAAAGCAGCGATAGACTTCTCTTGTAGGAATCGCTAGTGTTTCTAATGGTATGTTACATTAAAAACAAAGAAAAAGATGCATCGATACTTATCAGTTTTATATTTCTCTGTTCCTCTGAGATATTGTAGGTAATGCATCTTTTTAAATTAAAAAATGGTTCCTGTATTAGTATACTGTTTTTCTTCCTTAACCTGAGTAACTTTAGACGAGTGTTTCTTTTTCCAATCCATGGGATCGTGAGCTACAATGACTATTGTAGGCTCAGTCTCCTAAATATACAAAGTTCTATTCTTGCTTGGTGTGAGCAAATTCCATTTAAATGTTTTATTCTCCTTTTATAGAGAGAATTAGACATGAACTAATGCTACTTTATTAGCCCTGAAGTGAAAGAGGAACTAAATAACAGAAGGGGAATTTTTTTGAAAGCATTGCTTTGACATGCAGATGTTGCCCCTTATTTTTTTTAATGCTCCTCATTTTCCCCTCTCCCCTCCCCTATGGCGAGTAATTCAGCAGTTACTTTCAGTGAACTCCCACAACTGTGGTTTCAGACTTTTTCTAAGGTAGAATGCAGGTTAAACTTGCTCTGGAGTTCTTGGGCCTAGCGCTTTCCCAGTTTAAGTCCCAGTAGGAACACTGTTTTGACAGGGAAAGGAGCGTGTGTTAGCAGACCGTTGGGCAGCTCTCTGGCATGCGTGTAGTCCTTACTGTATGGTGGTCATCTCGCCTCTCTCTTTTGAAAAAGAGGAGGTGATTGGTGTCTTTTCACTTTTTGCCTGGCTTCTGGCATTCCATATGGGTTTCTTTTTTGGGTTAGGTGTAGGCCATTTAGTTCTGATAGCTTTCCTGATCCTTATTCTTCAACATCTAATTCCTTGTTTACGGTTCAGACATCCTTCTCTGCAACTCCTCAGTCTATCATTACTTATCAAAGCATGTTCTTTTTTCACTCTGCCAAGGACTGCATATTTTTACAGGCTCTGGTGGGGTGTGTGTTTTTCTTTTCTTTTCGAAAGGCTAATCTTTCCTGTCTTGCAAGCAATTGTTGGGCTTTTTATGGTTAAATTGAGACCATTGTAATTCTGAATTTTTATTCCAACTTTGTGAGTACAGAACTGTGGGTGTTTCGCTCTGTATACTATTGGTTCTCCAGAAATTGAACCATAAACTGATGATGAGTTTGGAGAAGAAAGAAAAGTAGTTTGGTGTTGGAGTGAATCAACAGTTCTAACTAAGGCCTGTTGTGACCCAAAACAGGCTAAACTGAAATGTCGCTAAAAGATTTCTGGGATATAATAGTTCATTATTCCATAGCAGGCTGAAAACAATCATGCATTTCTTCTTAAACTTAAAGTTATCATGAATTAAAGATCAACATGAGACATTAGTACACCAGCCCTACTCTGTGTTTTTATAGAATTCGGTGCATTTGCCCTATTGAGGTTTACATATGCTAAAGGCATGAGTCGCTGGGAAAGCACTGAAGAAGCTTTGTGCAGCAAAGACTGTCGTTTTTGGCAGTTGCGTAAAAGCTGGGGTAGATTGTTCAGTGTATTGCCCAAGTCTTCCTAATAAAATGACTGAGGATACAATGTCAAGAGTATTGACACGCAAGTTGTATCCCTCATGATCAAAGAGCTAAGGAAACCTGGAAAAGAAATGAGGGGCTTCATCTGAAACAAGCTGTTTTGGTCACTTTCTAGATTTGGAAATAACTGAGCGTAACCAGCTGGTGCCATTTGTTTTTCTTGGCTTTTAAATTTGTTAGAAACATTTCTCAAAACAACCTGTGAAGCAGAGTTGCAATTCAATATATTTTCACAAAGGTTATTTAGCTGCAAAATCCATTGAAATCTTTTTTTCCCAGGTATTTTTTTTTGATCTAATGTCTTTGTCTTGTTGACTGGTTGTTGTTTTTGTGGGGTGTTTTTTTTGTTGTTGTTTTGGTTTGGTTTTTTTTTTTTAAACTTAAGTTTGCTTCCTGCATGCCCAGAAGTTTGAATTTGGAGTGTACCTGATGTCGTTGGCTAACAAGGGTCTTCCAGTACATCTGTTGTTTGAAACCTTTTCCTCTTGGTTGTGGAGTCTCCTTCCCTGGAGCCATTCCCACCCCGCCTGGACGCGGTCCTGTGCCCCTGCTCTGGGGGTGCTGCTCACGCAGGGGCTGGACGGGGGGAGCTCCGGAGGGCCCTTCCAACCCCTGCTGCTCTGTGATTCTGTGAACCTGACCAGGTGGAAATGACCAAAGCTGCTGAGTGAAAGCTCTGTTGTATGTCGTGACAACCTCCAGTGGTGGCTTGAATGGTCTGTAAGAACAGACCATCTTTGAACTTTAGGTTATTAGTGCAACACCAGCATAATCCTGGTTGGGTTTGGTTTGGTGTGGTTTTGGTTTGGTTTAGGGTTTGGGGGGGGGTCTGGGGGTGGGTTTTTTTGTTTTGTTTTGTTGTTTTTTGTTGTTGGTTTGGTTTGGTTGGCTGGTTGTTTTTCTAAGTGTGGCTGATGACCTGCTGGGACCTGTGCCTGTTTGTTGAAACATGGGCACAAGAAAATGGCAGCGTGCCATCTCAGGCCTTTAAAAGCAAGTGCCCTAAAAATCTTTTTCCATTAAAGGGCCTCTTTATTATCCTCTCTTTCTCCCTCATTCAGCGTTACGTGGGCAGGAAAATCATTGGCGCTAACATAATGCTGTCAGTAAAGCCGCATCTCATTTCTTCTTTTTTGGTTCTGTTTTATGAGATTGGAGACATTATGTGAAATGTTCCTAAGTGGGTATAATGTTCTAGAGCTGATTGTGCAAACTGAAGGCAGTTTGCTTAGTTTGATACGTACGTTTATGCTCTCATAAAGGTTTGCAAGATCTCTCGGTGTGCTTTGCGTTATGCAAATGTGACAGGAATGAGTCAGACAATATTCAGCGTTCTGATCAGAAACCATTTGCAAGTGTCTTCCTCTTGTGTGTGCGTGTCCCACCAGAGAGGAAGTCTGAGCAGCTTTGCAGTTACTGGAAGACAAGAAGAGTTCCCGTCTCTCTTAAATATTCTCACTCTGAAGATCAGCCAGACCAAGTACCTGTACGTTTCCTCTCCAATTTGAGATGTTGCTAGGCATAAGTCAGTAAAAACAGATTAAATAAACTCTCTCAATCAAATATATGCTAGATTAAAACTGTCACTCGGGAGCTGACAAATCTCCAATGAATATAGTTGCAGTTCCTTAGTGGCAAATTAGTATTTTAGGTGCCTTGAATGGTGTTATACTGTGGAAATGTGAGCTCTTACATCCTGCTAAGCCAAAATGTCGTTAGCTGTATGTGCTGAAATCGCCTTGATTTGTACAGGGAAAGATAATTCATTCATTCCTCTTTATTTTAGTCAACACTCATTTATAGCTGAACTTATAATATAGTTATGAAGGTGTCTTGTTTTAAGAAAGGGTTTGTTTACATGCAGTTGGATTAAGGTTCTGATAGGGAGCAAAAAATAATCCCTGCCTTGGTTTTGCTGTTCTTTTTATGTGGATGGGATTGTCTGACCAGCCCTGCAGAACTGATGTGGTGGGGTCACCTCTTCTAGCTTTTTGTCAGTGAACCATCCCAAAATGAAATGGGTTGTAAGTGCTTTTTGTAGATCTGCATGTCTTCCCACAAAGGAGAGTTAGATTTAACATTTTAAAGGCACAGATAAGAGGTGAGGTAGCAAGTTATGCATATGTACAAACAGGGTTGAGGCAGTAGAAGGATCTTAGTGTGAGTACCAACCAAATTATTAATTGTGGCTGTGTCTATATAATATGCAACAAAATCATGAGGGCTGTGAGAGTGTGAACAGGCTTTTTGTGGGCTGAATTAAGACATGCTGTAAAATTATTGGCTAAGAGCAGATGCATGCAAACTGCTAATGTGCTCTAAGAGTTATGAGAGTAATTAGTCTGAAGTGACAGGTGAGCCTGCTCGGTAAGAGATTGGATCTTGTGGTGCTTTTTTTCTTCTTCCCCGCCCTTTTCAGGTCTTTGCATAACTAGCTTGCATACTGGTAAACTTCACATGGAACCTCAAGGATCTCATGTTGCAGGCTTTGATTTAGAGAGCCTGAGGCTTTTGCTGACCTACAAGGTAGGGCTCTTTTTTCTGGAAAAAGTTAGGAGCTGTTAGCTGCTTGAAAAATAATTTTCCATTTATCTTATAGCCACCAGGCTGTTTTTAATTCCTTGGGTGATTTCTTGCTTACCTCTGTTACCCTTAACAGCATTATTTAATATCAAGGCATCTTCCTGATCCTATTTAGTGCTAAAATATAGCACGCTTTTTTTCTCTAAGTTTCCCTATTTCTGATTCTTGGCCAGGTTCCACTGAGGTAGCTGCATAGTGTCCACCATAATCACTCTCAGCTATCTGGTATATCTGAGGCTATTTCATGCTTCCCCTCTCCCCCTGCCAATATTCATATCCTGCAGAATAGAAGAGTTAAGGGGTCATTCCATGCTGCATCTCTTTAAGCTTGGTTTAAGAGAGCATATCAAAACTGTCCCTTCCTGTGACTGCTTTGTGTCAAACTGGTCGCAGATGCAAATTGCTATCTTAAGAGTGTTCATCCACCTTAGAGTAAAAATCAATAAGCCGTCTCTAGTGCAGTTTTGAGATCTTTGTTTTTCAAATTATTGGCTCTTTACTCACTGTGTTTCCAATTAAAGCATCCGGGAGTGGGATTGGCAAGAGTCTTAGTAAATTAGTCTCATAGTTAGTCTTTAATATTCTGTAAGGTATTAAAATTACATTGATGCATTACTTTTTGTTATTGTTTATGTAGGATGGATTTGGAGATGCCTGACCCTCCCTTCCAATATGTTATATTAGAATTGGTTAAATAGGTGCAGATCTAGCAAAATATTGACTTATAGCTATGGTGAACCTTGACAACTTGCCTATTCTAGGAAATTGGCCTCCTGTTATCTCTGATTTCATGCTTTTTCCATCTGTCTCAAAATGAAGAGATTAGGGCTGATCCTAGCTATGTGTGTGAGGCAGATTATGGTAATCTTATTATTCTGATCTCATTACACGTAGTCTCTAGATTTGAAAATGTCCTGGTTTTAACCCTTTCTTCAGCCACTACAAAAATTTAGTGAAAAGGTAGTTGAGGCATGTTCTGCAAACTTCGGATTAAAATGTTTATATCGTCTTGAAATAATTGAGGTCTCAAAGACTTTCCTGGTTAAAATAATACACTTAGATTATTTTTTTCTAAGCAGACTATCTAAAATCAACCTATTTGAGTTATAAAGGATTAAATTCCCCTATATATGACAACAGATAAGTAATAGTTGTTAAGAATTCCATTTTCAGTTTAACACTTTTTACTCTGGGGCGTTGAAAATAAGAGAACCTTCTGGAGATTCTTAGTTAATGATAGGTCGGATTTTTTTCCCTACCTTTTCTGAAAAGAAATGGGATTTTCCAGAGCTTTGTCCCAATGCTTGACACACAAAAATATAAAACTTAATTGAGTGTGTCTCGATCTCATTACAGTTACAGAGGAGTTAATTCTCCAGCATCCAAGATGCTGGAAAATACGTAGCCGTGTATTTTAAAAGACAAAGGGACAACTGAATTGGAGCACTGAATTCCCTTGCTTTTTAGTATCTACAGCACAACCATACTATTGTTACTGAGAGATCAACTGTAGTTGATTGCAAAGGGTTAACGTTCTAGTCTGTGATGGAGAAAGGGACTCTCTTCTGCACTGGGCTCCTAGTTTTACTGAACACTAATGCAAATGTCAGGTGGACTTTGAGGATTACAAGAGGCCTTTGCCTTCAGCTTGTGCAGGAAGCTATGTCCTTTCTGCACAGTTTCAGGCACCAATTATGGAATGTTTTACTGCTTCTTCAGGCCTGTAAATTAAAGCAAAATGACAGCTGCTGATTGCGGGAGTTAAAAAGCAAATATGATTCTCTGTCTTTAAGAGGTTTGTATTTTATTGTAGCTCCTGTTCAAATAGATTCATGGGATATTTGAGATTTTATTGTACTACACTGAGGGACTTGTAGATTAGATACATCAGGGAACTCTTTTTAAAGCATTTGGATATTGCCCTAACTGTTCTGCTGGTCATCTTTTGAACATCAAGCATATTTGCCAGTTCCCATCCTGAAGTTGCGTTTGGAGGACGGAAAGGGAGGGGGAAAGATGTGTTAGTGCATCAAAGCAAGCTGGGATAGAAGGAAGCAACTTCCTTCTTCTCCTGTGTGTGTTCATTCATTTTTGTAGGTCATCTAAATTGGACCTTTTTGTAGAATGGTATCTATTGTTACATCTGGTTTTGCTTAGAGAAGCACGCGATGCAGGAACACCGCTGAAGGTGCTGCCCCACTGCCTAGAGTACATTGAGTGCATAACTTAATTAGGCTTCATTGTTTTGTAGTACAGGGACCACTTGAGCTTTTCCTCTAGCTGCTAATTCCTGTGCTCTGATATAAAATTCACATATACCAGTGAGCTACGTTGGGACTGACCAAGTTGGGAAAAATGGAGCCCTTGCAAATTATGGGGCTTTTTCTTCACCTGGTTCAGCCTTGAATAACTTCTCAAACACTTGGGCCAGCAGAGGGTGGGGATGGAGAGTGCAGAGGTGAGAATGAATGGCTGGAGGGAAGAAGGTACCCGGAGAAGCTTAACGTAGCTCTGTCACAAACTTCTCTTGTGGAATCACTGCCTTGGGGACATGTCTTCTTTGCAAACAGGATGTTCTGTTTTGTGCGTCACTCTTGCGCTAGTGCAGACGTTTGTAGAGTTGCGCTGTGAACTGGTCAGGGAGGAGAGCCAGTGGTGGAGAGGGGTTTGGTTTTTGGGGGCTGGTTTTAGGCTTGGGGGTTTGGGTT